>NWSH02000517.1:12667718-12685202 GCA_002382865.2 Heliothis virescens
TCTTAGAATTCGACATCAGACGTTTAAGATCTTTCATTTTGACGACCCGTTATCGCTGGCATATGCGACATGTTCCGCGTACGAAGTCGCGGGCAGAAGCTAGTATCTAATAATAATACACATTTTTGTCGAAGCAAAAGTCCAAACCCAAATAAATAATTTACACAAAGTAAAATTAGGTACTGTTACTGTTTTTCAGGGCATGTAATTTGAATGTGCTATTTATGTGTTGCAATGAAACAAACCTTTTTTTAAAATTATTCTTATTTACGAATCCATCCAAAAAAGAAACGGTTTGACTTTTCCTGTCACGTACGGTTTTGTCAAAACTGCCAAACTCAAAAAGTGACAGACGTATTGACGGCGGTTAAATGGCTTGCTTGCAACAATCGTAACCTAAAATGCAGTAAATACATGTAATAAAATAATAAAGCCAGCTTTGTCAGTCTTCAGTCTTTCAGTAAATTTTCAATTATGGCTGTAAATGGCATAAGGTGCGTATTACCGAACTATATGTATGCGGAACTCAACATCTCAGTGATTGAAACTGTTTATGGAATCAAAATTAATTCTTACAGTTACTGGAAACGATTATGGCGCTGGACCACATCCGAGAGCTTCTCTATCGAAGAATTAGCATCTGTACTTGGTGCCAAAGAAGTCGTAGAGGGCTTGAAACAAGGTCTAGCGAGTTATAAACCACTTAAAGCCGAAGCTTTTGCTCAGCTGCAAAGCAAACATGCAGACCAAACCAAACTGTTGAGTGTAGTCCAAACACTTCAGAACTATATAGTAAGTATAAACCACATGAGACAGACTACAAATTACAAAATGGTCACAAGGGTTCTTGACAACTTGATTAATAATTGAACAATCCATCATTTTGGTGATTTATTAATACTTACTTCATTATTTTAGGATGTGGATTGCTTTCAAGTATGGGAAATTATGAAAAATTACCTGTGTGACATATCCTATGGCACTCCTGCAAATGCTCTGAAAAATGTAGCCTTTGTTGATACCAGACCTGTGTTCCTGCTGCCAAATGTGTGGACCTTCTACTATGCGGAGAGATTGTTCATGCTCAAGTTGTTACAATACATTGTGCAGTTCAGAAATGATCCCAATCACATGTATAATGAGCAATTCAAGAAAATAATCAAAGACATAGGAATGCAGAACTTGAAAACATCACTTATATCTCAGTTTGAAAAATTGTTAAACACAGCGCCCCCTTCAAGGAGAATGCAGAAAGATTTTTCCATTGAGAATATTAGACAAGAATGGGCTGACTGTAACATGAGGGAGCAGTTGGCAATCTTACAAATCCTGCTGCTCATAGCTGAAGAAGATATCTTCAGTGAGAGTGAGTTCAACAGGTTGTTCACATTGTTCAGGAAGCATGGCTTTGGTAAGAGCCAGGGCTACAGTGAGCTCCTGGAGGAGAGGCACAGGGAGCCTTGTATGAGAATCATGTACATGGAAATATGCATATTTATGGTCATTGCAGACAGTATGAAAATGTAAGTACTATTTATATTCCTTCTAACTGCAATAACATGTCTCAGTTTAAGATATTTCTAATTGCATACTGGTACCCGGATGCTTGCATTACCTTTACTGATTTTATTTCAGCAACAATTTATCAGGGTGGATAGATGGCACTAAGGAGCTGGTCGAGGGTGAACTCACCAAGCTGCACATGAACGCTGAGCACAGTGCTATGCTTATTACCTGGATGATGCTCACTCTTCAGGTAATTTTGTGAAATTTGAGTTGAAATACTCACGAAATATTAGCACACGTTTCAGGGGTTCCAGATAAAATTCTAGATAGATAGATCTGACAGATAGCACCTTAGAATTGTTTCTGTCAGATAGCTATCCAGAACTTTATCAGAAACCTGTGAAACTGGCCGTAAATGAAAGCATTTTTAATCCCATTTCAGAGTGATCAACATGTAAAGTTATTTGAGAGTCAATATCAACACTTTGGTGCTACAGCTTTGAGGATGCAAGTCTTCGAATTTCTCTTGCAAATGCTGAATAGTTCTGTATTTTCTGTAAGTACTATCAAGTTACACCTAATAAATTAATATAAACTTTTCATTTGTTAAATAATTATTTCTGTACAGGATAAATCGAAATGTGCTCTCATTGCTCGACAAAGAGTATTCCGACTACTGAACGATCTTTGCGACAAGTTTGACGGCGACGGCACCTTGAGCCACCAGGCTGGTGTCATGCAACTCTGTGCCCACCTCCTGGCTTCTCCAGAGATCAACTGTCAGTTCTGGAAGCTGCATCAACGGGATGAGAACTGTGGAGTTGTGTCACTCTGGAATACTGCACTGGAATACTTTCCGTTCAACTTTAATGCTCTGTCCATTTTAGCTAGTGGAATAGCTCAGGGTCCAAAATGCAGTGTATTGAATGTGAGTGCATTTATCATTGAATTAATTTTCTAACCCATATAATACTTACGAAATTGTATATACCTATTTTTCTTTTTTTTTACAGTTATTAGGTGAGCTCAAAAATCTGCCAGTGTACACAGAAATCTACAATCCAAATGCAGTACCTGTAATGTCACTGCAAGACGACGACGCTATTATAGGTAGAGAATATTACCCTCTCGGGGACCCCTCGTATCGTATTGAAGTGGGGTCTAAAGCCACCATAATGGAGAGAAAAGAAGCGACAATGATCCACTTCAGAACTCCATACTCCTACTGGACAGTTTTCAATAGTGAGATTGAGAAAGCATTGGATCGGAAACAGCACCATCAGACTAATATTAATGTGACGTTAGAGAGGATCTATCAGGGTACGAAGGTGTTAAAGGGTGTGTTGAAGGCCTTAGTGTCTGATAGAGAGATACCTAAGAACTTGGTGGGGCCGAGCGAGGGAGTTTTTGATGTGCTAGTGAGGTTTATGAGAGCTGATGCGCCGCCTCTAGCTCTTCTAGTCGAGTGCCTGGATGTCTGTACTGCACTGGTGCCTGTATTTCCTAAAGAGATCCATTTGAGGTAACATCCATCAGTGTCTAATATTCTTATTTGTTTATTTTAGCAATTTTACAGTAACTATTGCCATATTTCAGACTGATAAACACAGGGCTGTTACCGCGCATCATAAACCAAAAACTGACGTACCAAGAATACGCTAATGGTGCGTCCTTTGACTCAGCGGCTGTTGGTTCTTACTTAGTGACTATAGAACAATTGAGTGGTACTTATAAATTCTTGGGAGCCTATATTGATCTGCTTTGTGCCTTCCATGAGGTATGTTGACCCATAGACTAGACTACATTTATTGACGTTTTATTGCCAAATAAATATTTTCTTTGGTTTCATTATTTTTTCAGAAAGCATCAAACGATGACCGTATAACTACAGAGATCATTCTCCCAGGCCTTATATTGATAGTTCGAGAAGTGTTTCCGAACGTGTATAGTTGGCGTTACAGCAACACTCGGGAACGCCGCGACATGATACAGCGTTGCGCGCATTTTCTCACGCTCGTGTTACAAGACACAAAGAGCCCGCGCAACTTGCTGCTGAAACAAACTTGCGTATACAGCTTGTTGCACACTGAGAATGCTTTGGAACTCTTGAAGTTTATTTCTGTTGGTAGGTATTCCCATATTGAACTATATTTCATGTTCTGAAATCAAACAACCATAATTTAGTATATTTATTTTTTATTTCATTCAGGTAACGACCAGTTAGAAAGCGTAATAAGAAACGAAACTAATTGGATCTCTGGTACGGGATCTCAATACATTTCGACTATACAGCGATGTGTTGCCATCGTAATATTCGCTCTTCGTCTCAAAACGATGGTGACAGAAGCCACAGAAATGACGCCATTGGAACATCTGATCTTCGCACAGAATAAGCAGAAAGACTCTTTGAAGGTTGTCCCGAGAGTAACCAGCTATATCAATCATGCGTTTAATAAGAGCCTTCCAGTGTTGAGCTGTCGGTTGCTCAAGAAGTTTGCTGATGTAAGTTATAAAAGTCGTTCGAAAAGAACCATATCAAAAAGAAGGTTCTCTATCGTTAGAAAGTTTTTATTACCCATATGATTATTTTTTTCTAGGGCTTCCAAATGTCCCTCTTTGCATCTTTAGACATGACCGCCTATCAAGTCCGCGTGATGTTCCTCGATCGCCTTCGAGACGAATACGAAACGACCAGTTTAAAAGTAGCCATATTGGAATTTGTGGCCACTTGTGTTGGCACCCAACCGGGACTAACTGAGGCGTTCTTCATGATGAACCATGAAAATAAGATGGACACTGGCGAGGATGATAAAGAAAAGAAAGCTATTGAGAAGAAGCCTGAGACGGATGATAGTTTTGAAGGGATTTTAGGTTATATGGCTGATTATCTTGGAACTGTGAAGAGTGTAAGTAAAAACCCCCTCTTTTTTATTTTGCCACGTAATTTTTGTTTCAGACATTGTAATAAAATAAATATGTAACTTATTTTCAGAACCCAAAATTACTACACAGTCCTTTACTATCATGTATCATGGCTCTGTTCCATGCACTCTGGAAGAACAATATGCAAATACTCGTAAAGAAATTACGTGAGAACCCCAAGTTTTGGGAGCATATGACCAGCCCACTGTTCAGTGCCATCCAGCCGGGCCTCAGAACATACTCACAAATATTCAATGTGCTTGGTATTGAACTGTTCGTCTCAAGAGACAAACTCGAGCCTAATTTGAAAGAAATGCTAGAACAGTTTTTCGATACCAACAAAAAGCACTTAGATAGATGGATCGACTATATATTTTCCTTTAATGGTAGAGCCGATGGTGAAGAGGCAGTCGATAAAGTGCCTGTCTGGCTTGGGCTATTAACGTCTTGGAAGGATTTCATCACTATATTCTGCAAGTGCTTGCCTATCACTTTAAACATCGCTCACAAAGCTAAAATGGTCGCGCCCTGCATGAGTGCGCTGCTAAACGAACTCGATGACTTGAAAGACGGACGTCTAGTCGTCATCTTAGCAGAACTGTACGTCATAATGCTAGCGAATTGGAAAGATGACTGTTTCGACAACAGAAAAGCAAGTGCCAAACAAGTAGACAATTTACTGACCAACACAGCTATAGTGTACGAATGTCTCCACCCGAGAGCGATTCGCGCCATTCTTTCGATATGCACAGTGGCTATAAGTAGCTTGGACTATGAAATTAAGGCTAACTGTGTAACGGCACAGAACATTATACGATCGGTGACGAATATCAACAGCTTAGAGCTTGAAAAACTTTTAGACGACATCAAAGACGATCCGAAACCCGCTGAGCCTAAATTGAATGGTCACGCAGTCAATGAAAACATTCCTCCAGTGGTACTATCGCTGGCGATGCTGGAGCAGTGCTTAGACTTGTACGACGACATGTTCTCGGGGCTGTCGCAATGGTTCCAATCAAGCAGATTCATCAACAAGATACTGTGCTGTCTACAAACGTGTTTGCAGAACAGACGCCACTATCACACTTCTTTAGCTGCTCTAAGATGTCTGACTGCGTATTCCCGGGGTCCATTCTCAAAGGATCTGTTGATGAGTGATGTAGATCAGTTTCTATGGCTGCAGTTGCTGCCGCCAAAGTTCGATGGGGATTCTGCATGGAAGCCCCAAGAATGGTGGCGGGTGTACGCTTATAGTTTAGACTTCATTTCTATGATGGTGATGAAGCACGGACAGTTCTTTGCTAGCGATGCTATAACCTTCGTTGGGGTGCACCTAGAACATCTGATTGAAGCAGTATTGTTGCCGCGGCAAGTGTTCAACATCGATGCACTGAACTTGTGCGCGTCTACGCTTAACTTGGTTGTGCAGTTGGTCAAGTTTGAGGCGAGGTGGCGTATCCAGAATATTACTTCTTTGACGGGGATTATGGTAAGTAACTCTCAAACTTTCTCTACCAACTTTTAATTTTTAAATATTGTCAGTTTTTCAATAAAAGTTTTGTTGTTATTTGTACAGCGAAGTATAAGCGCGTGTCTGTACCAATGTGTGACACTCATGATGCGCTCACGTCGTTCTGCGGATCCGGCACTCCCGCCAACAGATGACGCGCAAAGTCAAAATCCTAATGTACTGCATAGGTAAGAGATCTACGTTTTGTATAATTTTTATTCTCAGTCTTTGGATAATTAAAGTGAGATTTAAACAAAATATTGTTTTCTACCAGAACTCTAGAGATCCTACACATGGCAACACTATGCCTGCTGTCATTCAGTCCGGAATTGCTGTCGCTCTTAGCCGACCCTGGCTTGGACTTAGAGCGCTGGCAGCCCCTCGTAGAGCTGCACTTTGGAGCACCTAAGATATCCTATGAGCCTTTCCCACAGCTCACCTTCGGAACCTTGGTGTCTGCCATATGTCTGCTCACCAGATCTCTTAATCATGTAAGTTAGCTTTGGTTTATATAATAATATATTCATAAATTACGCCGTGGGTTATTTCATGAGCAAGCACACTCGTTTAGAATCAGTTGTATTTTGAACGTTTCGAATGTTCTGCACCGCTGTATTGTAATATGATTTTGACGAGAATTAGTCAGTAATGTGTGTCAATGTCATGTCAGGCATACCACTCGGAAGAGNCACGCTCGTGTTACAAGACACAAAGAGCCCGCGCAACTTGCTGCTGAAACAAACTTGCGTATACAGCTTGTTGCACACTGAGAATGCTTTGGAACTCTTGAAGTTTATTTCTGTTGGTAGGTATTCCCATATTGAACTATATTTCATGTTCTGAAATCAAACAACCATAATTTAGTATATTTATTTTTTATTTCATTCAGGTAACGACCAGTTAGAAAGCGTAATAAGAAACGAAACTAATTGGATCTCTGGTACGGGATCTCAATACATTTCGACTATACAGCGATGTGTTGCCATCGTAATATTCGCTCTTCGTCTCAAAACGATGGTGACAGAAGCCACAGAAATGACGCCATTGGAACATCTGATCTTCGCACAGAATAAGCAGAAAGACTCTTTGAAGGTTGTCCCGAGAGTAACCAGCTATATCAATCATGCGTTTAATAAGAGCCTTCCAGTGTTGAGCTGTCGGTTGCTCAAGAAGTTTGCTGATGTAAGTTATAAAAGTCGTTCGAAAAGAACCATATCAAAAAGAAGGTTCTCTATCGTTAGAAAGTTTTTATTACCCATATGATTATTTTTTTCTAGGGCTTCCAAATGTCCCTCTTTGCATCTTTAGACATGACCGCCTATCAAGTCCGCGTGATGTTCCTCGATCGCCTTCGAGACGAATACGAAACGACCAGTTTAAAAGTAGCCATATTGGAATTTGTGGCCACTTGTGTTGGCACCCAACCGGGACTAACTGAGGCGTTCTTCATGATGAACCATGAAAATAAGATGGACACTGGCGAGGATGATAAAGAAAAGAAAGCTATTGAGAAGAAGCCTGAGACGGATGATAGTTTTGAAGGGATTTTAGGTTATATGGCTGATTATCTTGGAACTGTGAAGAGTGTAAGTAAAAACCCCCTCTTTTTTATTTTGCCACGTAATTTTTGTTTCAGACATTGTAATAAAATAAATATGTAACTTATTTTCAGAACCCAAAATTACTACACAGTCCTTTACTATCATGTATCATGGCTCTGTTCCATGCACTCTGGAAGAACAATATGCAAATACTCGTAAAGAAATTACGTGAGAACCCCAAGTTTTGGGAGCATATGACCAGCCCACTGTTCAGTGCCATCCAGCCGGGCCTCAGAACATACTCACAAATATTCAATGTGCTTGGTATTGAACTGTTCGTCTCAAGAGACAAACTCGAGCCTAATTTGAAAGAAATGCTAGAACAGTTTTTCGATACCAACAAAAAGCACTTAGATAGATGGATCGACTATATATTTTCCTTTAATGGTAGAGCCGATGGTGAAGAGGCAGTCGATAAAGTGCCTGTCTGGCTTGGGCTATTAACGTCTTGGAAGGATTTCATCACTATATTCTGCAAGTGCTTGCCTATCACTTTAAACATCGCTCACAAAGCTAAAATGGTCGCGCCCTGCATGAGTGCGCTGCTAAACGAACTCGATGACTTGAAAGACGGACGTCTAGTCGTCATCTTAGCAGAACTGTACGTCATAATGCTAGCGAATTGGAAAGATGACTGTTTCGACAACAGAAAAGCAAGTGCCAAACAAGTAGACAATTTACTGACCAACACAGCTATAGTGTACGAATGTCTCCACCCGAGAGCGATTCGCGCCATTCTTTCGATATGCACAGTGGCTATAAGTAGCTTGGACTATGAAATTAAGGCTAACTGTGTAACGGCACAGAACATTATACGATCGGTGACGAATATCAACAGCTTAGAGCTTGAAAAACTTTTAGACGACATCAAAGACGATCCGAAACCCGCTGAGCCTAAATTGAATGGTCACGCAGTCAATGAAAACATTCCTCCAGTGGTACTATCGCTGGCGATGCTGGAGCAGTGCTTAGACTTGTACGACGACATGTTCTCGGGGCTGTCGCAATGGTTCCAATCAAGCAGATTCATCAACAAGATACTGTGCTGTCTACAAACGTGTTTGCAGAACAGACGCCACTATCACACTTCTTTAGCTGCTCTAAGATGTCTGACTGCGTATTCCCGGGGTCCATTCTCAAAGGATCTGTTGATGAGTGATGTAGATCAGTTTCTATGGCTGCAGTTGCTGCCGCCAAAGTTCGATGGGGATTCTGCATGGAAGCCCCAAGAATGGTGGCGGGTGTACGCTTATAGTTTAGACTTCATTTCTATGATGGTGATGAAGCACGGACAGTTCTTTGCTAGCGATGCTATAACCTTCGTTGGGGTGCACCTAGAACATCTGATTGAAGCAGTATTGTTGCCGCGGCAAGTGTTCAACATCGATGCACTGAACTTGTGCGCGTCTACGCTTAACTTGGTTGTGCAGTTGGTCAAGTTTGAGGCGAGGTGGCGTATCCAGAATATTACTTCTTTGACGGGGATTATGGTAAGTAACTCTCAAACTTTCTCTACCAACTTTTAATTTTTAAATATTGTCAGTTTTTCAATAAAAGTTTTGTTGTTATTTGTACAGCGAAGTATAAGCGCGTGTCTGTACCAATGTGTGACACTCATGATGCGCTCACGTCGTTCTGCGGATCCGGCACTCCCGCCAACAGATGACGCGCAAAGTCAAAATCCTAATGTACTGCATAGGTAAGAGATCTACGTTTTGTATAATTTTTATTCTCAGTCTTTGGATAATTAAAGTGAGATTTAAACAAAATATTGTTTTCTACCAGAACTCTAGAGATCCTACACATGGCAACACTATGCCTGCTGTCATTCAGTCCGGAATTGCTGTCGCTCTTAGCCGACCCTGGCTTGGACTTAGAGCGCTGGCAGCCCCTCGTAGAGCTGCACTTTGGAGCACCTAAGATATCCTATGAGCCTTTCCCACAGCTCACCTTCGGAACCTTGGTGTCTGCCATATGTCTGCTCACCAGATCTCTTAATCATGTAAGTTAGCTTTGGTTTATATAATAATATATTCATAAATTACGCCGTGGGTTATTTCATGAGCAAGCACACTCGTTTAGAATCAGTTGTATTTTGAACGTTTCGAATGTTCTGCACCGCTGTATTGTAATATGATTTTGACGAGAATTAGTCAGTAATGTGTGTCAATGTCATGTCAGGCATACCACTCGGAAGAGGGGTACGGGTCGCGGTCGCCGCGCGGGCGGCGGCGCGCGTGCTCGTGCGGCAGCCCGGCGGCCGAGCGCCGCGCCGCCCGCAGCGAGTCGCTCACCAGCATCTCCTCCGCCACCAGCCTGCCCACGCTCGACGAGCGCCTCGTCGCCGGCGCGCTCGACGCCAGCGCCACGCTGCTCGCCTCGCAGGTACACCACACACAAGGGCCTCACCACTAATGCCCGCACTGTGATTTAACTCTTACATTTCATTCATTCATGGTATTACTTTTCTGAGAGTCCCAATTTATTTCTCAGGCCCTACTTGCAGTACGAGACCCCAGTGTTCCTACACGACACAAGCAACTCATCCGTCGGGAACTAAGCTCTGAGCTGACCATGTTCCACGATTTTGTGCGCAAACGCATCCTGTGTGCTGCTCACGCACGGCCACACCTCGTACGTAATAAACTTGGTGCGTGGCCTCTCGCCGCCAATGAAGAGGAAACAAAACGCATAGAAGAAGCAAGGAAAGAGGGAGCCCCCTGCATTTGTGATAACGATGATGACAGAACGCTACCTCCACCACCACCACCAAAAAGGGCGGCCCACGACTCAATGCGCGAGTATATACTTCGAAAACATTACCTCGACAAATGTTCTCAGACACCAACTAAGGGCCCGCCTTCTCCAGTGTCCCATTCCACTCCAACGTCCGATAAGAAAAAGGAAACTTCTCGAAGTTCGAAACGCGTGTCGTGGGCCGAGACTACAAGGGATAGTGATGAAAGTTTAGACAGTTCGTTGCAAGAGATCGAAGAACCTGCTTACTCTAATCTAACTGATGTGCAAATTAACAATGATGAAGATTACTTTCACTTCATGTCAGTAGTTTTTCTTTATATTTGTCAAACAGAGTTATAATTTTCCTTTTTGGTTTTATTTTAAGTGTATGAAATAAATGCCATTTTTTTTTGCTTATCTGTACTTTTTATCATTCGCTTAGCCTTTCATAACCGTTCTAGCGCACAGCACGGGCCTCTTTTAACCTATGCTTAATGCTGCTAAGTCCCGGCTTTCGATTTCTTACTTTTGAAGTCCAGGTTTTATCACGATGTTTTCCTTCACCTTTTCGCAGTCATTTGGACCGTTTCGCGTAGTACCCCTGATTGTAAATGGTGAACTTTATTATAACAAAGAGTTATTTTTTGGTAAGAAATGTAAAAATGGACCAAATCGTCGTCATAAAAATGTTCACTCAGTCATTACCTGCTTCCTCTTTCGTGTATATTTCGGATATCGCGAGATTTATCATCCCCGCGTCGACCCATTAACCCCTAACCGAGGATTTGTATTTACCAAGATTGTTTACCGATATAGTTTTCGCTAAACCCCAACATTGCGCTAGTCGCTATGTAGATGCCAGTTTGAGGTATCAGTGAGGGTGGCTGAGGTGCATAAGGGGTCCGTAACAATTATGGGCCGCATGCGCATATTTGTGCTCGGAAGTTAGTGGTGGATAAGTAGTTGTGTGAAATGGGTAGTACTTTTATAATAAACAAATGCTAGTAGGTAACTAGTGTAATTGGATAAGACTAACAGGAACAGAAGCGGTAGTTGTTTAAAGCAGGCTAGACTAGAAGGAACAAGTCAAAATAGTTGGGCCCATGGCAACAAAAATAATTTAACTTTGTTTTTTTGGGTTTCTAAAAAATATATAATTATAAATAAATAAAAAATTACATACAAAAGGAAAAATGTGCTTTTCACTTTAGCACTTACAAAAGTATTTCACAAAATACTATGGTGTGATATTTAGTAGATTTGAATAAATTATTTGTATGAATTCAGATTTCATGACGCTGGCAATATTTTTAACATGGCCGCATGTTGAACGAAACGATTTTCTTTACTGTTTGCCAAAATAAAATAATATAGGCGTATTAAGTGTGCGGATTTATGTAGATTGCATAGCAGAAAAACTGATTTGCTCGTGACATAAAGTAAGGGTAAGAAATTCAGTGTGAACCGTTGTATTTGACATTAGAAATTTGCGGTGTTTATTTGGTGGTAGTCCGCGATATTTATAGTTTGTTTGTGTCACAACGGCAGTGGTTCGTGAAGATGATGCATCACCCGAACATGCATCATCAGCCGATCTCGGGGCACCCGCCGCAGCACATGGGCGGGCATCAGGGAATGCCCGCTCACCATCAAATGGCTCCACATCAAATGCATCGCGAGAACAGGCACGTAACACTGACTAGGTAGAGTAACGTTCGGCTTTTCATTATTTTATTTGTTTGTAATGCTTCGCGCCAAGATATCGCTGTACACACAATCATATCACAGATCGTTTAGTGGCAACAAACCAGAGCCAGACGCTTTGTATCAACACTATCAGGTCGAGAGTTGTAAATCGTGCACATAAATAGGTCAAAATAATTGAACATATTAGTAAGTAAAATTGAATTATTGCAGTGATTTCCTGCACTGCTTGCAGTAATTTGGTTTCCAATAATACTACAGTGGGCACAAGTCATGTATGTAGCCGTTTTCTGTTAGAAGTTGTTTATAACCTATCCTATGTTTACTGATAATAATTGTATTTGGATCACTATCTTATAAAGTAAGTACGTTTGAATAAATAAATCATTACAAGCTAACCTGTTGAATGACTTGCTCATTAGCACTAAGGAATGGAACAAAAGATGTATGCATTGAATATTCAATGAGAATTTGTGCCAAATGATAACTTTCACATTTCTACTGCTGGTTATAATTACTACAGTTATTACTGAATTAATGTTCCTTTAATATGATAGTTTATCAATTTGTGTGGAAAATATTGTATGATATGCAATTCAGATTTATGAAACAATAATAAGAGATTCATTATTTCACAGAAATACCAAAATCGCTGACATGATTCCCCATACTGAATCAAATGTTTCGACAACCTCAAAAGTTCAAACCACTTCATAAAACATCTTGTACCTGTAAATATCCATTGCTTATCATGGCTTTCTAAAAACACTCATTAATAAATATTTCATAATTAATTTATGCTATCACATTTTGGCCTTTGACACTAATTTTTCAGTGCTAGATTTCAGTTTTAGTCACAGCTTAGTTATGTATATGTATACTGCAATATTTAGTGGACATTGGTTATTAGTAAGTTAAGGCATCATACACAATTACAAAAGAGGGTAATATGAAAATTTGAAAGCATTGTGTAAGTTTTACCTGAAATAATATCAAACACAAAAGGATATATGGATTGGCTATAATTGTCACAAGAGATTTGTGCAGGAAAAGTTACTTAAAGGTATTGAAACAGACAGGCAGACAACATAGTCTTGGTAATAGGGTCCCGTATTACCCTTTGGGTACGGTACCCTAGACAACTAGCTTTATCATACCATTTTCTTAGTTGACCCCATGGAACTACTTTGTGTGCCAGAATAAAAGGTTGCCTTAACTATAATGCAGTATGAAAAATTTTGTTTTGAGAAAATTCTGAATTCAGCTCAAAATTGTGGAAACCTTATTACTGCATATGAGGTACTAAAATGCACAGTACCTATATTGCGTTTTTTTTTTAATTTTCAGTAGATCCAGAGATTATCTCTACAACCTTGCAAACATTACCCGTTATTAAAATAACTTTATGTAGATGTAGATAGATTAATTAGTTATTAAGATAAGGTTCAAGTAGTAAGACGTAACTATGGATATCCACATAATACAGTCATTAGTCTGGCAAACAATATATTAACAGTAAATCTATTTCTAGGGTACTAGAGACAACCTGTTTTCCAGCAGTTTCACTTGTGTCTCAGGGGAACTTGTCCCTATAGCCCAGATAAAAGATAGCCTATGTTTCTCGTCAATAGTGTAGCTTTCCAACAGTGACAGAATTTTTAGGGTTCCATATCCAAAGGGAACGGGAACCTAATACTAAGACTTTGTTGTCTGTCTGTCTCCACGCTGTATCTCACTAACCGTGATAGCTAGAAAGCTGAAATTTTCACAAATGATGTATTTCCGTTGCCGCTATAACAACAAATACTAAAATGAAAAAAAAATAAGGGGAGGGGGGCACGGAACCCTTCATGCACGAGTCCAACTCGCACTTGGCCGGTTTTTTCAAATTAGTTCAGTTGTTTCGGAGCCTTTAGGGTACGAAAAAGCAAATATAAAAACAAAGATAATGTTTTCTCTTTGTCGTATTACTCTTAGAACTTACTCTAGAAAGAATATTATATTAGTAGAGATTAGATGTGACTGATTTTTTTATAAAGTCTATCTTGTGCTAATTGTGAAACAATATCAAACTTCCAACAGTTACTAACATCCCATATGGCCAGTTATCAATAAATTAATGTGATGTATTAATTTAACATCATTCATTTGGTGCATATTTATTATAAGGCTGAATTCTGATTTATCAATATTTTATTTTAAAACAAGGTATCTAAGTAGGTTGCAAAACCCTACACAAATCACATATTATTTATGATCCTTCAAATTATGTTGAAAGTATTTGACCAGTAGAATTAATGCATTCTCAGGATTCCTTTAGTAGTAGTGGTGAAAGTCCCAGTAGCTTCGTATTACACGATTCATGCAGTAATAATAACTGAATGTGAGATGGTTACTCCAACTTTGACACTATTTAATAAAATAACACTGTCTTTATCAGAAAAAAGAGTGGCGATCGCATTGATATGCAAATATTGTGTAATTTGTTGATATGTCGAGGGTCTTTTGCGGCGCCCTTTGTCGCGCAAACTGGTTGTCAATGAAACTGACAAAGGAACATATGACGACGTCTCTATAGACGCGCGGGGACCGAGGTTTTGAATGCGAGCCGACCTTTCTTCTTTCAGACTAATATATCAAGTCCATTGAGTGGTGGACAGTTGAAATAACAGTGTCTCGCCAACTGTCGACCTGGATAGGTTACTTTCGCCGAGCTGAGCCGGTGCTGCGACAGTTACTAGGCATACCTCGCGACTGTCGCATAAGTTGTGATGTACAGAGCGCTGCTTATATTGCTGTAGTGAGTAACGTGTGTCGTGATGACAGTGTGCGTTTGTGACGTTGTGTCGGTGTGAAGGGTGCCGCTGGGCCCGGCGCAGGCGGGCGGCGCGATGGGCGCGCACGGACAGGCGCTGGGCGGGCTGGGCGCCATGGGCGTGCCGCCGCCGCACCACACGCCGCAGCGACCACCTCACCCCATCAGGGCTATGCCACATCATCCGCAGGCGCAGCACCACTCCGTACCACCGGTGAGACACACACCTTGTGTTACCAGAAACTGACTATTTCAATTTGTACCTTTCAAAATAGTAGCAGAAATATTTAGCTAGATTGACAAATTTCGAAGTAATAAAAAATTAGAGTATCGGCAATTTGATAAATTGTGGTAACCTTTGTAACGATTTACAAGATCTAGGGAAAAGCGGCGACACGGCCATTTGAATCATCTGAATAAAATTTAGAAGGTCCAAAAATTGTCTTCGACTGCGCCTGCTTAGCTCCTTATATGAATGCTGTTAACAGAAATGGTTACCTACAAATTAAATAACTTCATTTCTACTTGCATACCTCCTATATTCACATGCGGTTTTTTTAACAAAATATACGAATAATGTCTAAAATAAACCAAGTTTAAATTGACGCTGACGATAGCGATATGTCCATCATATTAATACAACTTTTAGCAGTTACAAGTTAATAAGTTTTAAATGTTTTCATTCATCATTTAATATCACGCCTGAAAGCCTCGACGGCTCCATTATTGTCTATTTCTGTATGTTCCGCTTCAATCATTTTCTCGGCCTACAAGAATGCCGCTATCTCGTCAGTCTTTGTTTGTTTGAAGTAGGCCTTCACCGAAATGAATTAGGCTCAATTGAGTTAGTGACCTAGGACCGACTGGTAGTTAGACAGGTGTATTTAGGTTAGCTAGACGGTTTGTTATCTGGCTATCTGATAGCCATTTGTTGTTCCACGTTTCGGGTACGACTACTTTAAAAGCCAGATATGGCTAGTATTTTATCCCCCTTGTGATAGCAGCTTCTACTTGGAGTAAGTATATATTAACGTATTTCTTTAATGTGTGTCATCAAAATTTGTGGGGGGTAAATTGACGGCTAAATCCCAACAAAATCGACCAATGAGCTGTTGCGAAGAGAGTGGTTTACTTTTTTGGTATTTTATCAGTCAGCTTTTCAGTAACAATATCGTGGTAATATCAAAGTATATTCGTTCGTCAGCAACAAATAAAGACGCTCCGGCGGCCGTACGCGGTGGGCGGGGCTTACGGACCGGGCGCGGGGGTGATGCCGCCGCCGTATGCGCAGCCGCCGCCGCTGCAGCCCCCTGCCGTCCCTATACAACATCCAGGTAACTATGTTGATAGATCTTCATCAAAATTATTATATCTTTTGAAGTAGATATGGCAAGAGTTTCGGATTCGAGACGTGATAGAACATACTTCATGCATGTTACGCAAAAAGTGGCGGATGTTAATGTTCATCGCGGTATCCCTCCATCCGGTTCTTTGTGATTTTCGATTTAGTTGAAAAAAAAGAGGAGTAGATAGATTTTATAGTAGAAAAAAATCGTGCATTTCTACGTCACTATTCGATGTTCAGTTCACGAAGTGGTCATCTTCTGAAATCACGCAAAGTGATTGTATAAAAGAAAAAAGATTTACAAATTGACCTGAGAGATGTTCGAACTATAATGTGCATTACTTATCGAAAGACTACTAGGAGTACATAAATCGTGTCTGACCCAGTGGTGTCGACGGCATCGAGCACGGTGCCGGCGGGCGGCGCGGGCGCGGAGACGGCGGGCGAGGCGGAGCCGGCGGCCGCCACGCCCGCGCCTGACGCCGACGCGCCCGACAGCCCGCGCGCCGCCTCGGCCAACAGTAAAGAGAAGACCCCCATGTGCCTGGTCAACGAGCTGGCCAGGTACAATAAGGTAACCACAAATACAAAGTTTTTGCTCTTATTAGCGAAAAAACACCTGTAGCTATTTGTAAATACGATGTTTTTCCCCCAGATTAAGCATCAATATCGCCTCACATCAGAGACTGGACCCGCTCACAAAAAAGTATTCACAGTAACACTCCGACTGGGTGATACTGAGGAATATACTGCAGAGGTGAGTAAACTTTAGTATGAGTTGACAAATGTTTTATCTTGGGTGTTCGTAACTGTGGTGTCGTGTGTGGTATGACAGGGGTCGTCAATAAAGCGCGCGCAGCACGCGGCGGCGCAGGCGGCGCTGTCGGCCACCAGCTACCCGCCGCCCCCGCCCCGCGCGCCCGCGCCGCACGCCGCACACCATCCACATCATCGACATGCCGGTACTGTACCATTTCATGTAACTTAACCTGTCAGGGTGGTTTGGTCTTCGATCCTAATTTATGAAAGTACGGTCAGAAAATAAGGTAAGTATGGGTGTTCTAGAACCATTTTAGTGGTAGTTTATGCACTGCATTAATTCAAACTGTATGGATTCGGATGAGATACGACAACGAGCGATGTCCAATCGATCCGTGTTTTAAGATATGTTTTTCACGAATTCACATATGACAAAAAGTAAAACAACTCTTTCTGTCTGCGATTTAAACTGACTAATTTAATCTTCCTACTGTACATTGAACAGGTGCAGTAATGCCAACAGTCGAGTTGAACGCGTTAGCGATGAAGCTGTGCCAGCCGGCGGTGTACACGTCGATCCCGC
>NWSH02000517.1:12689754-12715193 GCA_002382865.2 Heliothis virescens
ACAGGTTAGTGTAGTGCACACCGGGCGCCCTGGCTGGGCGAGGGCGCCACGCCGCAGGCCGCGCGCCACGACGCCGCCGCGCGCGCGCTGCGCGACCTGCGCCCCGACGTAGAAGAAGGCGACGGCATCCCATTCGCACCGCATCATGGCTTGAACCATGGCTGGGCGCGAGAGGAAAGGCACATCTCGACCGTGTGCTCGCGTTCGTTGAGGGCGCGGTGACACGAGCCATTCCTCAAAGAGGGGACTTACCGCCACTGTTGTGGCGTGCGCTACATGTTGCGACAGTCGGTCACTCCATACATCCAAGATTTATCATGCTAGTTAAAAGGGCAGCTTTTATAACAATATTTTTGGGCTCTTAGTTAAACTTTAGCAAGACAGACAGCTTGATTCCAAGATCTGGGACAATACATATTTAGTATTAACATTGAAATATTATATCCAGCAGGCACAGAAGCGAACGCCGACCTACTGAACTCGGAAGTGAAGTCCCCGGTATCGCTGGTACACGAGCTCGCCCTCAAGCGCAACCTCTCCGTACAGTTCACCGTCAAGTCTGAGCGCGGCCCGCCGCATATGCGAGTGAGTTTCTTGCGATATTAAATAAAAGTTAAAATAATTAATATGAAAAGCTTTTGACTAAAAGAGTAAATTATGTTAATAATTCGGTATATTGGATGAATAGGAAAAGTTTTTGTTTGCAATAAAGTGTCAAAAGAATCTTTCTTATTATAAGGCAAGAAGCAAAGATCGGTTCACTAAAAATCAAGTGAATGGAGCGATTATTTTTATGGCCCGCATTCAGTGGAATGTCTTTATTAAAAAATACTTTATCTTATGACACGTTTTCTCATACAAAAATGTTGATAAAAACCTAAAAATGCACATAAAACTCAACATTCCATTGTCGTAGGTATTCGTGACGGCGTGCAGCGTCGGCGACATGGAGACGGAGGGCGAGGGCAACGGCAAGAAGGTGTCGAAGCGCCGCGCCGCCGAGCGCATGCTGGACGAGATGCGGCGCCGCTGGCCCCCCGCCCTGCTGCGGGCCAGACCGCCGCACGACAAGCGCAGGCAGCAGCCCGCTAAGAAGAAACCTAGGAATCTCATCAAGGTTAATATTGATACTGTATTGTGTAGTTTTTGGTTTGAAGTTGTAATATGCCTTTAGACATGCGCATCTGTCCATTTAATACCATCCGTTGAATGTAGGCGTGTCTGTCACTTTGAATACGACAAAATTTGTTTCCTTATTTATTTAACAATTGTCGTATTTGTAGCGTGCGTTTTATACACGAGGTTAGTACAGTTTTTGTAAAACTCGGAATTATCCGAAATTAAACTCTAAACATAAGTCTCTGCATGTGCTCATAGCCTTTTCTTCTACCTTTGCTATCCAGTGATACGTAGAATTGGTTTTTGGGCAATCTTCCGTGACGACAAAAATAGAAAGGGAGAACCAGATGGGCGTGACGACCTTCTAAACTAGGTATAGATTGTATAACAAGGTGTATGTCGTACGTCAGGAGGGCTTGTGCGGCGGGGCGGGCGGCGCGGGCGGCGCGGACAACCCCATCTCGCGCCTGGCCGTGGCGCGCCACGCCGTGCGCGCGCGCTCGCCGCAGTACCGCGTGCTGGAGGAGCGCGGCGCCGCCCGCCGCCGCGAGTTCCTCGTGCAGTGCGACGCGCCGCCGCACTCCGCCACCGGCCTCGGGCCCAACAAGAAGACCGCCAAGCGCCGCGCCGCGCACAGTACGTACCTCTATAAACTCTTATTTTTATTCAAGCGAAAAAGTTGCCTACGCATACCAACAACGCTCGGGTAAACGAGGCGGTCATGTGGGACTCGCACCCACAAAAAATTCCGCCATCATGTCCTACTCCCGCTTAGTTGTCAGAGGAGTCACGAGAACTGCTAAAAGCATGACTTTCGCGTCTATGTACCTCTATAGCCTGACTTATCCATATGGTACCCTTCCTTGCTCTGCGGGCTATTTGGCCCATACCGTCTTTTTTTAACGTGGGGAGAAATCCTCTTGGAGAGGCGGAGGGCCGTGCCGGACTCTGACTGGCTGTCACCACCTCGATGTCTCCCCTCACACATGCGCGAGGGGATTATGTTTTTTCTACACTAATGCAAATATGAATTGGTCAGGTTATAGCTTCATTACCACGTGCTTAGAACTTTTGGCAGTCCCAACATTGATGGGTAATAACCACAGTAAATATAACTGTCGTTTAGACCATTAAATAAAACCTAACTACAATTCTTTGAAACATCCAAAATTCCAAATACACGCTAGTGTTATCCAAAACAAACGGCTATACATGAACGTTGCAGATGTGTTACTAGCGATGGAGATGAGCGGCAAGCCAGACGCGCAGAGTTGCAGCCCCGACGCCGCCGCCGCGCCTGACGCCAAGCCTAGCGCTGGCGATGCCAAGCGAAAAGTAAGCGTAAGTCTATAGCGCAAGGTTCAATGCAATACGATTTCATGTAAAAAAAATACTATTCGATTCTTTTTTTTCTATCGCCGAGGTCACTTCTTACGTACGTTCACCACTTATTTGACATAACGCGCCCCACTCCCATAGCTTAGACAAGCTATGCTAAGATTTTAGGAAAAAAAAACCTAAACCTCTCGGATGTTTCTAGGAGAGTGATGTACCGAACGGCGGCGCGAGCAGCGAGGTGCGGCAGCCGGTGCCGGGCGTGCTTCTCATGGACTACCACCAGCGGACAGGACAGCCGCAACAACCCAACGGTCAGTACCACTTTATATACCAGCTGTTGATTTGCATCCTAGTTAAATTTAAAGACGTAAATATGCTAATGATTCTCATCCCAAATAAACAATAAAATTAGTAGGTATTTTTTTTCCTATTTACGGAAATACTTCAGTGTACACTAGCCTTTTTTAAATGCGGCGTGTGTGCTACTAGCTTTATAACCGAGCTGTGAGCTCACACAAACGCAAACGATACATACACAAACATACGCAATGATAATAAGATAACATCCAACCCAATCACAGTGCGGGTGAGACGAGGTGCGCAGGAGACTGGTAGTGTCCTCTCTAGCCGCGCCCCCGCGGACCCCGGAATTAACAGTGTGTTTCATGTCTCCAATGCTTACGCGTGCTGTGCCAATTTCGCTTCTCGGAACATCGTCTAGACGTAGGTACAAAGTGAAAGATGACGGACAACCACACAAATATCGAGTTGGCGGAGACGGTCCGAATGTATGTCATCAGTGGAGACAGCCTACGTGGAGCTCAGCTCAGAAGTACAGCTCACGTTATCTATTCTGACGTATTATGTACATGTGTGTGTCAGCAGGTGTGAGCGAGTCGAGCGCGACGGGCGGGTCGGGCGGCAACACGCCCGGCGCCAAGGACCAGCTCATGTACCTGTCGCAGCTGCTCGGCTTCACCGTGCAGTTCTCCGACTTCCCCAAGGTAAATACCACACAGCGGCTTTATATTCCAATTTCAGCGTGTGTTGGATTTTTTAAATTGGTATTTAACTCTTTGTGTACATTTCCAGCGTAACCATGGCGAGTACCTGTCGTTAGTGTCGCTGTCGACGGAGCCGCCGGTGATGTGCCACGGCAGCGGCCCCTCCACCCGCGCCTCGCATGACCAGTGCGCACGCGCCGCGCTGCGGGCACTGGCGCTCATGGGGCTCGACGCGCCGCCACACACGTACGTACCGCACACACGGTGAGGTGCCACCCGCGCCTCGCACGACCAGTGCGCGCGGGCACTGGCGCTCATGGGGCTCGACGCGCCGCCACACACGTACGTACCGCACACACGGTGAGGTGCCACCCGCGCCTCGCACGACCAGTGCGCGCGGGCACTGGCGCTCATGGGGCTCGACGCGCCGCCACACACGTACGTACCGCACACACGGTGAGGTGCCACCCGCGCCTCGCACGACCAGTGCGCGCGGGCACTGGCGCTCATGGGGCTCGACGCGCCGCCACACACGTACGTACCGCACACACGGTGAGGTGCCACCCGCGCCTCGCACGACCAGTGCGCGCGGGCACTGGCGCTCATGGGGCTCGACGCGCCGCCACACACGTACGTACCGCACACACGGTGAGGTGCCACCCGCGCCTCGCACGACCAGTGCGCGCGGGCACTGGCGCTCATGGGGCTCGACGCGCCGCCACACACGTACGTACCGCACACACGGTGAGGTGCCACCCGCGCCTCGCACGACCAGTGCGCGCGGGCACTGGCGCTCATGGGGCTCGACGCGCCGCCACACACGTACGTACCGCACACACGGTGAGGTGCCACCCGCGCCTCGCACGACCAGTGCGCGCGGGCACTGGCGCTCATGGGGCTCGACGCGCCGCCACACACGTACGTACCGCACACACGGTGAGGTGCCACCCGCGCCTCGCACGACCAGTGCGCGCGGGCACTGGCGCTCATGGGGCTCGACGCGCCGCCACACACGTACGTACCGCACACACGGTGAGGTGCCACCCGCGCCTCGCACGACCAGTGCGCGCGGGCACTGGCGCTCATGGGGCTCGACGCGCCGCCACACACGTACGTACCGCACACACGGTGAGGTGCCACCCGCGCCTCGCACGACCAGTGCGCGCGGGCACTGGCGCTCATGGGGCTCGACGCGCCGCCACACACGTACGTACCGCACACACGGTGAGGTGCCACCCGCGCCTCGCACGACCAGTGCGCGCGGGCACTGGCGCTCATGGGGCTCGACGCGCCGCCACACACGTACGTACCGCACACACGGTGAGGTGCCACCCGCGCCTCGCACGACCAGTGCGCGCGGGCACTGGCGCTCATGGGGCTCGACGCGCCGCCACACACGTACGTACCGCACACACGGTGAGGTGCCACCCGCGCCTCGCACGACCAGTGCGCGCGGGCACTGGCGCTCATGGGGCTCGACGCGCCGCCACACACGTACGTACCGCACACACGGTGAGGTGCCACCCGCGCCTCGCACGACCAGTGCGCGCGGGCACTGGCGCTCATGGGGCTCGACGCGCCGCCACACACGTACGTACCGCACACACGGTGAGGTGCCACCCGCGCCTCGCACGACCAGTGCGCGCGGGCACTGGCGCTCATGGGGCTCGACGCGCCGCCACACACGTACGTACCGCACACACGGTGAGGTGCCACCCGCGCCTCGCACGACCAGTGCGCGCGGGCACTGGCGCTCATGGGGCTCGACGCGCCGCCACACACGTACGTACCGCACACACGGTGAGGTGCCACCCGCGCCTCGCACGACCAGTGCGCGCGGGCACTGGCGCTCATGGGGCTCGACGCGCCGCCACACACGTACGTACCGCACACACGGTGAGGTGCCACCCGCGCCTCGCACGACCAGTGCGCGCGGGCACTGGCGCTCATGGGGCTCGACGCGCCGCCACACACGTACGTACCGCACACACGGTGAGGTGCCACCCGCGCCTCGCACGACCAGTGCGCGCGGGCACTGGCGCTCATGGGGCTCGACGCGCCGCCACACACGTACGTACCGCACACACGGTGAGGTGCCACCCGCGCCTCGCACGACCAGTGCGCGCGGGCACTGGCGCTCATGGGGCTCGACGCGCCGCCACACACGTACGTACCGCACACACGGTGAGGTGCCACCCGCGCCTCGCACGACCAGTGCGCGCGGGCACTGGCGCTCATGGGGCTCGACGCGCCGCCACACACGTACGTACCGCACACACGGTGAGGTGCCACCCGCGCCTCGCACGACCAGTGCGCGCGGGCACTGGCGCTCATGGGGCTCGACGCGCCGCCACACACGTACGTACCGCACACACGGTGAGGTGCCACCCGCGCCTCGCACGACCAGTGCGCGCGGGCACTGGCGCTCATGGGGCTCGACGCGCCGCCACACACGTACGTACCGCACACACGGTGAGGTGCCACCCGCGCCTCGCACGACCAGTGCGCGCGGGCACTGGCGCTCATGGGGCTCGACGCGCCGCCACACACGTACGTACCGCACACACGGTGAGGTGCCACCCGCGCCTCGCACGACCAGTGCGCGCGGGCACTGGCGCTCATGGGGCTCGACGCGCCGCCACACACGTACGTACCGCACACACGGTGAGGTGCCACCCGCGCCTCGCACGACCAGTGCGCGCGGGCACTGGCGCTCATGGGGCTCGACGCGCCGCCACACACGTACGTACCGCACACACGGTGAGGTGCCACCCGCGCCTCGCACGACCAGTGCGCGCGGGCACTGGCGCTCATGGGGCTCGACGCGCCGCCACACACGTACGTACCGCACACACGGTGAGGTGCCACCCGCGCCTCGCACGACCAGTGCGCGCGGGCACTGGCGCTCATGGGGCTCGACGCGCCGCCACACACGTACGTACCGCACACACGGTGAGGTGCCACCCGCGCCTCGCACGACCAGTGCGCGCGGGCACTGGCGCTCATGGGGCTCGACGCGCCGCCACACACGTACGTACCGCACACACGGTGAGGTGCCACCCGCGCCTCGCACGACCAGTGCGCGCGGGCACTGGCGCTCATGGGGCTCGACGCGCCGCCACACACGTACGTACCGCACACACGGTGAGGTGCCACCCGCGCCTCGCACGACCAGTGCGCGCGGGCACTGGCGCTCATGGGGCTCGACGCGCCGCCACACACGTACGTACCGCACACACGGTGAGGTGCCACCCGCGCCTCGCACGACCAGTGCGCGCGGGCACTGGCGCTCATGGGGCTCGACGCGCCGCCACACACGTACGTACCGCACACACGGTGAGGTGCCACCCGCGCCTCGCACGACCAGTGCGCGCGGGCACTGGCGCTCATGGGGCTCGACGCGCCGCCACACACGTACGTACCGCACACACGGTGAGGTGCCACCCGCGCCTCGCACGACCAGTGCGCGCGGGCACTGGCGCTCATGGGGCTCGACGCGCCGCCACACACGTACGTACCGCACACACGGTGAGGTGCCACCCGCGCCTCGCACGACCAGTGCGCGCGGGCACTGGCGCTCATGGGGCTCGACGCGCCGCCACACACGTACGTACCGCACACACGGTGAGGTGCCACCCGCGCCTCGCACGACCAGTGCGCGCGGGCACTGGCGCTCATGGGGCTCGACGCGCCGCCACACACGTACGTACCGCACACACGGTGAGGTGCCACCCGCGCCTCGCACGACCAGTGCGCGCGGGCACTGGCGCTCATGGGGCTCGACGCGCCGCCACACACGTACGTACCGCACACACGGTGAGGTGCCACCCGCGCCTCGCACGACCAGTGCGCGCGGGCACTGGCGCTCATGGGGCTCGACGCGCCGCCACACACGTACGTACCGCACACACGGTGAGGTGCCACCCGCGCCTCGCACGACCAGTGCGCGCGGGCACTGGCGCTCATGGGGCTCGACGCGCCGCCACACACGTACGTACCGCACACACGGTGAGGTGCCACCCGCGCCTCGCACGACCAGTGCGCGCGGGCACTGGCGCTCATGGGGCTCGACGCGCCGCCACACACGTACGTACCGCACACACGGTGAGGTGCCACCCGCGCCTCGCACGACCAGTGCGCGCGGGCACTGGCGCTCATGGGGCTCGACGCGCCGCCACACACGTACGTACCGCACACACGGTGAGGTGCCACCCGCGCCTCGCACGACCAGTGCGCGCGGGCACTGGCGCTCATGGGGCTCGACGCGCCGCCACACACGTACGTACCGCACACACGGTGAGGTGCCACCCGCGCCTCGCACGACCAGTGCGCGCGGGCACTGGCGCTCATGGGGCTCGACGCGCCGCCACACACGTACGTACCGCACACACGGTGAGGTGCCACCCGCGCCTCGCACGACCAGTGCGCGCGGGCACTGGCGCTCATGGGGCTCGACGCGCCGCCACACACGTACGTACCGCACACACGGTGAGGTGCCACCCGCGCCTCGCACGACCAGTGCGCGCGGGCACTGGCGCTCATGGGGCTCGACGCGCCGCCACACACGTACGTACCGCACACACGGTGAGGTGCCACCCGCGCCTCGCACGACCAGTGCGCGCGGGCACTGGCGCTCATGGGGCTCGACGCGCCGCCACACACGTACGTACCGCACACACGGTGAGGTGCCACCCGCGCCTCGCACGACCAGTGCGCGCGGGCACTGGCGCTCATGGGGCTCGACGCGCCGCCACACACGTACGTACCGCACACACGGTGAGGTGCCACCCGCGCCTCGCACGACCAGTGCGACCTATCTATCCTGCTCGGTCACTGTCGACTCATCCTGCTCGGTCACTGTTGACCCGTCCTGCTCGATCACTATCGACCTGTCCTGCTCGGCCACTATCGACCCGTCCTGCTCGATCACTGCCGTCCGCGTCAGGTTGAAACTATTAGTAAACAATAAAAAATAATTTCTCGAATACCGCAACAATACCCCATAGAACTTAGGCCGCTATTCTCGTTTGTTAGGTCGGAGGAGTGCTATCTAATAGAGTTCTTTCGTTTATTTTTTCCAGTATCGCGAGTGTAGGCGGCACGGCGCCGAAGGCCGGCGTGGTGAGCAACGGCATCGCCGAGTGAAGTGCCGCGTCTCCGCATCTCGCTTACTGCTCGATCCTATTGCAATATTACCAGGTGAATATCTCACAGCACGAAATGTTCGGGACGACCTCGCAACGACTCAACATCATCTCCGTTTGTGCCGTTTCCGGCTATGATATATTCACGACGTTTTGTTTGATCTCGAGTCATGCAACAACTTTTAGTTAATTTTCCCATATGAACTTTCATATTTTTTGAATTTCAAATGTATATTTTTTTGTTATACATGACGATCTGTAAGAACTATTTAGTTATTTTATTTAACGTTTCATGGAATTATGTACTTTCGCTCACAAATTAGGTTAATTTTTTTTGTATTTATTTTTCACATCTTAGTGAATAAAATCTGATGGATTTGTTTATTGAAGGAGCGGCGCTCATCTGACATAATAAATTTTATAAAGACACATTAGCCATGAATGATCTAAAATAACGCTATATTTATTGGTTTAATTATATACTAAACTTATCTGTTATTTTATAAGTGTAGTAGTTAAAGAAGTAAAATATCATTAAAATTATGTAGGAACGAATATTGTAACGAAACTGGGGCTGTGAAGCCAAACCAAAACAGCTTCCTCGGGACTCGGCACCGCCCGCAGCGTCCCGACGAACGCTACAGTTGCATCATGCGGCCATGGTGTCACTTAGTTTAGCTGTACTGTAGTAATCGCCGTGTCCCTCGTCCCAGTGTGGCGCGGCGGTACTGGCGCGGCGGTACTGGCGCGGCGGTACTAGCGCGGCGGTACTAGCGCCGGGTAGTTACACACGCGCGGGGGCTACGGCGATTAGAACGATGTTTGGCCTCGATTTTTAACTGACTCGTAGTTGATGAGCGTATAACAATAGTTCCCCCGACCCTAAGCTATGAAATGTGTAATTTTAGACTTATGATAGACTACACGAAGCTGGCACGAGTAGCGCTCCGCTTAGAATAAGGTTGAAGGTTGCTTATTATACCTAAGCTCTATGTAACCGATGTACCATGTAATTGTTTAGTATAGCGTTTGATTAATGACATTTACACAGAGTTCTTTCTAGGTGTTTAAATATAGTAAGTGTAATACAATTGATCGGTACGATATTCTACATATATTCTGATGAATAATAATTATAATTCATATCTAGAATGAGTATAACTGTGTGTATGTATCGTTTAGTTTGTGTTGTCGTGAGGATGCGATCCAAGCGGGACCCGGCACCGGTCAATTGTATGTTCAGTAATAACCGATTGTACATTTCATTGTAATGGGTCCGTGATCATACGAAACTGTATCGTAACCACGTCTTTTGTTTTACAACTTTATTCGAGTGTAGTCTATGTAATACTACATACTAAGTATATTATAATCACTAGCGATGTGTTTACTTGTTCGTTTGTATGTTCAAACGATTTTAAATCGAGGCCATCGATCAATTTCTTCATGTTCAAAGTTGCACAAGTAACTAAGCATAAAGAAATTAACTTATTATTGGATAAAGGAAAACGCCAAAAGGGCATTAAGAAGTTTATTTATTTTGTTGTAAGCAACTAATATTTTATATTATTACGTAGGTTGGAGCAAGTCCCAATTGGATTTCGTGCTTTTAGCAACTGTACTGTAAGGATATAACAATAAAAGTTGAATATTATATTTCGTTTTACTTTATTATATTTTACCTGGTTCTAGCAGTATAATAATTATTTCATCACAAGAAATTGACGACACACAGTATTTAATTAAAATTTTATGAAAATTTGACGCTTTTCCAAATTATCTATACTAATATTATAAATCTGAAGAGTTTGTTTGTTTGTTTGAACGTGCTAATCTCAGGAACTACTGGTCCGATTTGAAAAATAATTCATTGTTAGATGGCCCATTTACCGAGGAAGACTAAAAGCTACTTTTTATCGGATTTTATATGTGGATCTCGGACAGATCTGTCAGAGCGGTAATAAACATGCACAATATCATCATAAATGTGATAGCTACCTACATCGCTTCAGGGATGTATCCTTAGAGAACTGAGATTATTCTCTTTAGAGAGAATAGCCGCCGTGGCCGACAATCGGCCTGGACGCTATTATCATATCGCAGGCGGCACATTATGAAATGAAGATCAAAGAGCCCAGTTCTGAGCCTTGCGGAGCTCCAACGTCAACGGAGGTAACTGACGACCCATTGCTCAGTCGTATTTCTACACGTTTTCTTTGTTTGTAGCCCAAATCTCAGAAACCATTGTTCCCATTTGAAAAATCATTATATTCTGAGTACGATCTGATTTTATCTCAGGACGCGGGGAACGTGAAAAGTCAAAAAAAACTTCATTCTAAGGTATCCAAGTTCAATTTCAGTGCTTAGGTAACTTTATAACATTTTCAAATAGTATGTAATGTAATATTCAACCGCAAGGAATTTGTTTTGAGGGTGTATTGTGGCAGAGAATACTATCTAGATAGGCTGTGGTGACCAGTTATCCTTGACCTGAAATGTAATACTTGTGTGAACGCGCGTCGACGGAGAAGGACTAAGGGTGAAGCCAAACGAGTGTAATTTTGTGAGTTATGAGTAGCAGAATTTCGGTCGCAGAAAATCTGCTACATTCGGTTTCATACAAAAGAACTATTTGATTCACACGGCAACGCAAAATGAGTTGTCTTTTTTGTTTCTAACGATTTACTGCGACCGAATTCTGCGACTCACGACTCAAAAAATTACGCTCGTTTGGCCTCAGCCTTAGCGCCAGTTTCACAGGTTCCAGATAAAGTTCTAAATAGCTACCTGACAGACGGTGCCATAGGAATGTTTTTAATTTTGATTACTTTTCCACTGCATGCATCTGTCAGATAAATACAGAACTTTATGTGGAAGCTGGGAAACTGGCCGTAAATGTTGCACTTGATTGGCTGGAAATTAGCAACTTCGTCGAGTTTACGATTTGGACAAGTGGGGTCAAGCAATAGTTGTCGAAGCTGCTATTTGGATGGGTAGGCTTAAGTAACTTTTGGTAATGTTTTAATTTAAATGAGCGAACGGTGTTGGTGTACCGAGTGGCTAAATGAGATTTATATAGCCAAAAAAAAAACAAGAAAATAAACCGTTTTACATCTATACTTATAATAAATCTGTAGAGAGGTCAATTCTGTACATGAAGTATATTTCCAAAATAACTATCAGGGGGTGATTAGGGATCGATACTGTAGCCAAAAATGCAATCAGTAGAATTTTTGTGTCTGTCTGTCTGTATAACCGTTATAGAAACAAAAACTACTGGACGGATTTTGATGAAACTTGATACAATTATTATTCATACTCCTGAGCAGGTTATAGTATACTTTTCATCACGCTACAATCAATAGGAGCAGAGCAGTGAAGGGAAATATTGTGAAAACGGGAGAAACTATGACGACCGGTTGTCGATGGCATAAGCGACATGATCCGCGACCGAAGTCGCTGGCAGAAGCTAGTTGAGTTAATAAAATAAAAGAAAAACGCCAATTCAAAAATAAAAACAAAGTTTTATTAATAAAAATAGTAGCAATGCGTAACAATATCACCAGTCTTAGGTAAGACCCCGAGGTAATCATCGAGACACTGTGGTTGTTGCTATATTTACATAATACTTTTAGCGTTCATTCATCTCGTTTAATACTATTTGTAAGGTATGGCAGGTGGGTTCACTTGATAAACTCGAGTCCGAGCGCTTGGCTCATGAAGCACAGGATATCTGTGTGCTCGTCAATCTGAAACAATAGAATTTTGAGTTTTATAACTTTTGATGTTAGTTTCTGGATACAATGGAGTTTTTTACGTGATTTAATTTCAGATTTATTATATTATAGGTAGTTTGCATGCAATTTGTACAGATAACAGCACAACAAGTTACCACAATTTGTCCAATTTTTGCAATAGATTTTCAACCTTGTCACAATAGCTGAAGGTTTGTAAAATTTGACAGATTCGCATACGTTGACCTGCTGTCGTCTGTACCTTGCATGCGACCTACTTGCATAGTGGAATCGCGCCTTTAGAAAACAAAATGTACCCACACGAGTCTAAACGCAATATAAATTATTTTGTTCATTATTACTATTATTATCTTTCATCTAAATTCATTACAAATTTTTATTTTCATTACAAAACAAAATCTCAACATGCCAACTATTAAAATACTTTTCCAACTCAAAATCGAATTTGTAACCCACCCACCCAATGCCAGCTATCCTATGTTCCCCAATTCAACGCGCCATTTGTAACCCAAACAAAATTACACTTACAATCTTAGCAGTAGGCTTCCCGCCGCCATGCCCCGCCTTGGTGTCGACGCGGGCGAGCAGGGGCCGCTGCTGGCTGGTGCCGCGCGCGGCGTGCTGCAGCGCCGCGATGAACTTCAGCGAGTGCAGCGGCACCACGCGGTCGTCGTGGTCCGCCGTCAGCACCAACGTCGCCGGGTACTGCGTCGCTGTGGACAAATGTGTGGGTAAGTATAACTGGGTAAATATATTTAATTCTGGCTTCAGACAGTGGTTTCAACCAAGTCTTGTGAAAACTTCTTGACCAAAATACTTAAATATAGCCTACGTCACCCGGAGATAGTGTAACTTTGCAACCGGGAAATATTTTTTTCAAATCGGTACAACACTTTTAGAGCACTTAGATCTATAGTAGCAACACAAAGAAAAGCTATATTTGAGAAGGCTGAAATGGTTTAGTTATACAGCTAATATAGTAAACATTTCATTCTGAACTAACTATACTGGAATTCACTGTGTTATTTTCTTTGTACTAAATCCCAGTTCAAGGCGAACAAGTACCGGCAGAAGGTATGTTACAACAATAAATACACAACTTACTGTTACTAGGTACTTGTATGTTGTGCAGCGGCGAGTACTTGAGCAGGTACTCGAACTGCGTCTTGTTATCCGAGCTGCCGTAGTCCGACACCCACGCGTGACCGATCGTGAACTTCTGGAACCGCAGCATGTCTAGTACTCTAGAAAATATAATCAGAATATATTACATTTGTTTACATTTTCCTATGGCGTCATAACTGACTTAGGAATAACAACGAAAAATCAAATTGTCCAATTTATTTATTTGGGGTCGGCGCTGCATATTTACTTCTTCCATACTCTTCTATCTGCCGTTATTCTAATATGTAACATTCTTTCTTGCCATATCGCATTGCACACAATGGTACCTCTTTCAATTTTCCTCTTATATACTCATTTTATCAGAGTATAATAAGAGTATAGAGTAGTAGAGTTTAGTAGTATAATAAGCGTCCACTTTTTTAAAGACCATAAATTACATTACAAAACAAGGTTTATTCAACTAAACATGCAAGACACGAATACGTTTAGTAGTATACAAAATAATTTTCTTTTTATCTAGTTACAGCAGGTAAGTAGTATAGGACGCTGGTGAAACCGCGTGGACGAGCTAACGCATCATAAATGTAGACTTTTACTTTGACAGATAAAGCTAATCGAAGCTGCAATGACGCGCCCACTACCACATAACGGGTCATTAATAACTCTCAGAATATACAAAGTACTCTCAACAAGACAAATATAATAATCATCAGCTCGAACTCACCCGACCTGCACGATGGCGGCGCCGTAGAGGTCGGGCCGCTGGTTGATGCAGGCGGCGACGAGCAGGCCGCCGTTGGAGCCGCCCTGTATGGTGACGCGGTCGGGCCGCGTGTAGCGCTGCTGGATGAGGTACTGCGCCGCGTACTGGAAGTCGTCGAACACGTTCTGCTTGTTCAGCAGCCGGCCCGCGTTGTGCCATCTCTCGCCGTACTCGCTGAAGATATACATATATATTAGAAACGATGTAAATTCACAAGCAATTTTTGTGAAAAACTTTTCGGTAGTCTTTATTATCAAAACTAATGTCGAACATTGCATGAGCTTCTGTGCAGAAACCAATTCTAGGAAACAACGGGTATTGAGGGTGGGGGAGAGGTATAGAATTTAGTTTCGGAGTAACATCGAGTTTTGCGATAACTGTATCTGCTTTTTCTAACTTTTCTAACTTTTTCTGAGAGTTGGTGAAGAAAATTTGCAGGTTCTATTAATTAGGCACTGCAGGCAAAAAATGATTTAAGAACCAGCAAAAAACTACATGGACACTCTGGCCAGGTGCCAATTACTAACGTTACTCAACATTATCAGTTGTTTAGTAAAGTATATATCACATGTAACTTGTCTTACCCTCCTCCCCGTATGTTGGGTATGGCGACGACGCCGTTGAAGTGCTGCATGAAGACGAGCCGCGTGACGCTGAAGCTGGGCTGGATGTTGATGTTGAACCCGCCGTAGCCGTAGATCAGCGCGGGGTTCGAACCGTCTTGTGCTAGACCCTGATATACATAACAGTAAATTTGAACGAAAGACGAAGTGTGATTGTTTCTTTTATTGTGTGTGAATTGTGCTACTGTCGGTCTACTGAACTAATTTGAAAATAACTTTCAGTTTTAAATAGAACGCATTTATCGAGAAATGCGATAGGCTACTGTTTATCCGGGTTGAGCGGCGTAGTTCTCACGATAAGCGCATATAGCCGCTGACAGAATTATTTAATAAATGAATCCAATATTGACTTTATATTAGAATCCTTATACATGACGATATTATTAGTCGACGAAATAATCTAATACTTCTTTTTCATATACAAATTGTTTTTGCTAGTATTATTGTTTAGTATTGTAAAGCTGATTAAAATGATGTTGATATTTACCTTCTTAGATACGATAAACATAGGAACTTTAGTGCCGTCTTTGCTAGTGTAGAATATCTGCTTAGCCTCGTATTGAGATGCGTCGAACCCTTTCACCTTCACTTCCCTGAACACCTGGAATACGACAATAGCAAGGTTAGCTATCTATCATCATATTTATTCATACACACATTTATTTTAATATTTTACAGAAAATGTATTCAAAAGTTAGGAAGCCTAAAAATTCGCGCGGATTGGCTTTTCCATGACATTTTTATCATCAACTGGAAGGCGATTACTGCAAATTCATGTGAACACAGGACAGAGACGTCCACGCAAGACGTACCCTTATACAGGGGTTACACGATCAGTCTGGCGTCATTCTGGCATCAGTCTCAGACTGACCAAAGACTGACGGACAAAAAACACGGTACATTTTGGATCATCAGTCCGTCAATCAACCGGTTACACGATCATTCTCCCATCATTCTGGACCAGATTGATGGAATGGACTGACGCCAGACTGATCGTGTAACCCCTGTCTTAGGTAGAACGACGCAGTTGTTGAGAAATGCTTTTTGTTTGGAGTCTAGTAGTTTCTTAACGACGAAACTGCGAGGAACAGCTAATAAATAAAATGATTCTCACGGTAGGCGCGTACGGCTTCTTGGTGAAGTCGACGTGGTAGATGACGCCGGGCGAGAGGAAGGACATGAAGTGGTAGAAGATCTCCGAGTGCTCCTTCTTGCCGGAGAAGCCCACCACCGACCCCACCTCCAGCGGGAACGTCTGCAGCATCGTGCCTGAACACATGTCGTGTAACTGTAGCACGCTCTGGAATAAAAGCAAGGAATATTGAATATAGTATAACCATTATATAAGAAAATAAGGTTTTTTTTTTAGTTCAATGTTGAAATGATGACAAAACAGTAATTGCATTGCAAAAAAATATATAAACTTTGACTTGCCAAAGCTGTCGAATTGAAAATCTCGATTTTTTGGAAAGTTCGTTAAAAAGTTATCTCCGTTTAGACTAAAATCATGTATGTAATGCTAAATTTGCATAAAACTAAACTGGGGTTTTTATTTTCTCATTACTAAGTTGCATAGGGCCCACAATAGGGACGCACATGCAGACCAGAGAACGCGCTGCGAAGTGCGTCGCGCCCGCCCGCCCCGCAAGCGCCAGCGATCCGCTTGTATATAGATCCGACAGGACTCTAATGGGTAAGCATAAACGTCCTAAATTAACGTACCTTCACATCTCTGACGTAATGAATAACCAGCTTATCATTGTCTACAGCCGACGCCCAATCTAATACGTCGCTAGGATGTTCCTGAAACAAACAAAAGTAAATAATACCTTAATATTTACGTCATACAGCTGAATATTGCTTAAATTCACAAATATTGAAGAAGCCAAGGTGTATTGAAGTCTAATGCGTTAGCAATAAGGTAGTGTTTACTTACAGGTATGAGCGTCTGCCAGTTCTCCTCGGCGGGGTTGTGCAGGTCTATCTTGATGAGCCGGTAGTTCGGCGCGTTCTTATTCGTGCGGAATATACACACGGACCCTTCGTTTGTGATGTACTGGAAAATAAATGGTGTTATTTTAATATTTAATAGTATTTTTCACTACGATAACTTTTGATATTTTTCAGCTGTTGATTATACTTTTTGGGTGTATAGATTTTTCTTCAGTATGTTGGATATTCGAATATTATTTATTAGGTCCGACGCATTTTGGGGGAGTCAATTTGAAAATTTTGGACAATTAGCTGCCCAGTACACACTATTGTCCACAAAAATATCGATCAGCACGTTGTCGCGGCAATCTGTGTATCTCGTCTAATCTGAATTCACGCGCCCCACTATCGCACAGAGCGCGCCGAGCACCGTAAACGCTGTAGTAGTTTTTAATGGCACCATGTGAAACACTGCGAATGCAACGTACAGTCGCGGTCATTAATGCACTAGCAACTTTCATACCTTTGCAATTTTGTAGTAACATTGCCTGAACACAACAGATCCACCGGTTACACTAACACCTATTGTACGGCTAAAATATTAATAAAAAATAAATATTATTAAAATATTATTGACAAGTTGCTAGTGCACTAATGACCCCGTATCGTACTTGGTAAAAGGCTAAGCAGATATTAGTTACCTCATAGTCAGCCTCGAACTTGTGCACGATCTGCGTGAGGTGCAGCTTGCCGCTGATGTCGGGCTGCTTGCTGAGGTCGGCGTAGAACAGCAGGTTGTCGCGGCAGTCCTTCACCGGCGACACGATCAGGTACTTGCCGCAGTCCGTCACCTCCGCGCCGCTGGAATATGTTTGTAACTTCATGTAGCACGTGGTATATTGGTGAATGTTTTTTTTTGATAGAAAGAACGAACGAGTGGAAGTGTCTTATATCTGTACAGTAAGAAAACTAGTGTTGTCAAATTCATACACAAAAATTTATATACTACACTAGCCTCTGCCAGCGTTTTCACTCGCGTCCCGTGGGAACTACTCGGCACATCCGGATAAAAAGTAGCGTATAGCCTTCCTCGATAAATGGGCTATCTAACACTGAAAGATTTTTCAAATCGGACCAGTAATTCCTGAGATTAGCGCATTCAATTGAAACAAACACTTCAGCTTTATAATATTAGTATAGATTTGAAATAATTGTGCGTTTAAATTCATCTAAGTGTTAACGCCTAATTATCGTTTATCAAAATAAGNTAGAAGATCTCCGAGTGCTCCTTCTTGCCGGAGAAGCCCACCACCGACCCCACCTCCAGCGGGAACGTCTGCAGCATCGTGCCTGAACACATGTCGTGTAACTGTAGCACGCTCTGGAATAAAAGCAAGGAATATTGAATATAGTATAACCATTATATAAGAAAATAAGGTTTTTTTTTTAGTTCAATGTTGAAATGATGACAAAACAGTAATTGCATTGCAAAAAAATATATAAACTTTGACTTGCCAAAGCTGTCGAATTGAAAATCTCGATTTTTTGGAAAGTTCGTTAAAAAGTTATCTCCGTTTAGACTAAAATCATGTATGTAATGCTAAATTTGCATAAAACTAAACTGGGGTTTTTATTTTCTCATTACTAAGTTGCATAGGGCCCACAATAGGGACGCACATGCAGACCAGAGAACGCGCTGCGAAGTGCGTCGCGCCCGCCCGCCCCGCAAGCGCCAGCGATCCGCTTGTATATAGATCCGACAGGACTCTAATGGGTAAGCATAAACGTCCTAAATTAACGTACCTTCACATCTCTGACGTAATGAATAACCAGCTTATCATTGTCTACAGCCGACGCCCAATCTAATACGTCGCTAGGATGTTCCTGAAACAAACAAAAGTAAATAATACCTTAATATTTACGTCATACAGCTGAATATTGCTTAAATTCACAAATATTGAAGAAGCCAAGGTGTATTGAAGTCTAATGCGTTAGCAATAAGGTAGTGTTTACTTACAGGTATGAGCGTCTGCCAGTTCTCCTCGGCGGGGTTGTGCAGGTCTATCTTGATGAGCCGGTAGTTCGGCGCGTTCTTATTCGTGCGGAATATACACACGGACCCTTCGTTTGTGATGTACTGGAAAATAAATGGTGTTATTTTAATATTTAATAGTATTTTTCACTACGATAACTTTTGATATTTTTCAGCTGTTGATTATACTTTTTGGGTGTATAGATTTTTCTTCAGTATGTTGGATATTCGAATATTATTTATTAGGTCCGACGCATTTTGGGGGAGTCAATTTGAAAATTTTGGACAATTAGCTGCCCAGTACACACTATTGTCCACAAAAATATCGATCAGCACGTTGTCGCGGCAATCTGTGTATCTCGTCTAATCTGAATTCACGCGCCCCACTATCGCACAGAGCGCGCCGAGCACCGTAAACGCTGTAGTAGTTTTTAATGGCACCATGTGAAACACTGCGAATGCAACGTACAGTCGCGGTCATTAATGCACTAGCAACTTTCATACCTTTGCAATTTTGTAGTAACATTGCCTGAACACAACAGATCCACCGGTTACACTAACACCTATTGTACGGCTAAAATATTAATAAAAAATAAATATTATTAAAATATTATTGACAAGTTGCTAGTGCACTAATGACCCCGTATCGTACTTGGTAAAAGGCTAAGCAGATATTAGTTACCTCATAGTCAGCCTCGAACTTGTGCACGATCTGCGTGAGGTGCAGCTTGCCGCTGATGTCGGGCTGCTTGCTGAGGTCGGCGTAGAACAGCAGGTTGTCGCGGCAGTCCTTCACCGGCGACACGATCAGGTACTTGCCGCAGTCCGTCACCTCCGCGCCGCTGGAATATGTTTGTAACTTCATGTAGCACGTGGTATATTGGTGAATGTTTTTTTTTGATAGAAAGAACGAACGAGTGGAAGTGTCTTATATCTGTACAGTAAGAAAACTAGTGTTGTCAAATTCATACACAAAAATTTATATACTACACTAGCCTCTGCCAGCGTTTTCACTCGCGTCCCGTGGGAACTACTCGGCACATCCGGATAAAAAGTAGCGTATAGCCTTCCTCGATAAATGGGCTATCTAACACTGAAAGATTTTTCAAATCGGACCAGTAATTCCTGAGATTAGCGCATTCAATTGAAACAAACACTTCAGCTTTATAATATTAGTATAGATTTGAAATAATTGTGCGTTTAAATTCATCTAAGTGTTAACGCCTAATTATCGTTTATCAAAATAAGTCTCTAATGGCCGGTTTCTGAGTCTCGCTATCGAAAGGTTATCTATTCATTTTTAAGGGAAAATGAATAGATAAACCACCGATAAAGGTGCTCAGAAACTGGCCATAAGTAATTTGGATAAGGTTGTCTTTACGTTGTAATTTAGATAAGGTTGAGTGTTGTGCGATTCAGTGCAGATAGATGTGTCTGGTGCAACAGTTTAATGGCACTTCCACTTGTTCTTTCTGTACCGTGATACCGCTAGTATGATAAGGCCCTTATGTAGACTATTATAACAATATTTTCTATAACAACATCTACAAATATAATTTGTTTCAGGTTAAATTATGGAGTTAAAGTAAGGCAAAAGGACAATTACAGGCGGATAAATATCCTCTATATTTGTTATCTATTATCTCTAAACATTACGATGATTTTTTGCTTAGATAAATTAATCAACTTCTACTATAATTTTCTTGTATTCTTCGTACAATGACCTAGTTATACTCAAAACTAAAGCGTTACGCTAATGCTTATTTTCTCAAATTAAGTTTGTTCAAAGTGTTTAAGCAACGACTTTCACAATGCTACATTATTACGATGTTTTTAATACTACATCAAATTAAATAATAATATAACGTAAATAATGTTACGCGCGTTTGTCCTCGCTCAGGATTTGCGTGTGAATATCACTGCAGATAATAAAAAAAATAAGCATTACACTTTGAACAAACATTATGTACAGACGACAGCACAACAACCTACCACAATCTGTCAAATTTCTTCAATAGACTTTCAACCTTATCACAATAATAGAAGGTTAATGTTCGATTGGTAAAATTCGACAGATTCGGGTAAGTTGACTTACTGTCGTCTGTACTAAAAATTGAATTAAAATTCGCTAAACACACAAAGAAAAACAAAACCGTTAAAAATCGAACAAAAGAAAAAAAAAACGAATAACATTGCATCAGGCCAGCACCTAATCAATTAAGTCCTTCGTAAAAAGATCGCATATCGATTTAAAAAAAGAACAATGAAGACTTACATCCTCCACAGAGGTTCTTCTGGGAACTCGACGACGATGACGTCATCAGCCTGAGGGGTGTTCAGTCGATGGTAGCAGAGCTTCTGGTCTCGATTCACTTCGGTTTCAGAGCCGTCAGTCTTGCCTGCTTGGTCTGGGTAACGCTGGGGAATGAATTGGTTGGAATTTTTATTAAGAAATACCGAAAGTTTATTTAACTTTAAGTTTTACTTAAATGTATTTCTGTTGTAAATTAAATAATATGTGGGAGGCATATAATGATGTTTGAGCAGTCCTTGAAAAAATATTAATAATAAATAAATAAATTTTCTTTTAATATGGCAAGTTTATTAATATTAAAACTTGCCCTATTAAAAGAAAATTTTATACTTGACTCATTGTGTTTAGTAGGTTTATAACAAGGTGTGTGAAAACTTGCCAAGTAAGTAAGTGTAAGTATTAGAATTTTAGGTTTTTAACTGAGGTATGTGTATGGAACTTGGTACTTATTCAGATCTCACTTCTTTTATAGGTGAAGCATTCCCATATTATCGAACTTGGCAGCCTTTCACATTTTTGGATAAATTTACACCGAGTATTACACCTTCATTATTTTTGAAACTGACTCACACTTGGCCATTTTCAGATTTTTTCCTTTACCTTGACCTAAAGACCAGTACCTCCATGCCAAATTTCAAGTCAATACGACCATTGGAAGTGGTCTAGGTTTTTGATGAGTGAGTCAGTCAGTCAGTCAGTCAGTGTATAGTAAAAATAGCGATTTTCTGACGTAAATATCTTAAGACCTACAATAGGTATATTAATGAAATTTTGTATTTTAGATAAGTAAGGGGGTCTCAACAGATACTAGAAATTTGATATGCGTAACTAAAATAGATTTTGAGTTATAGGGGGGTCGAAATTGGCCCGAAATGGTTCGTGTAATATAACCCACGGCCGGTGTGTCGCTTTTTTTGCTCGAACTTGGCGGACACACTGCCGTGTGTCTAGATAATATGTGGGAGGCATATAATGATGTTTGAGCAGTCCTTGAAAAAAGGTGGCATTTGAGTATTGATCCAGCAATGCATAAAGGTTTGCAGCAATGCGGGTTATACTTTTGTAACGTATCGCATTAGACGAGGGAATTGCGATTAATCACCCCTAAAGAAACGTGGACTTTTCTGACTTTTAAAAATTACACAATCAGAGAAAAATTAAGGAAAACCAGTCTTATTTTTTTGACCAACTTTTTGCGCTTAAACAAAATTGCACAATTCGCGCATATTTAATATTCTGTGACTGATGTGTTTTATAGACACGACAAAAAATAATAGGTATAAAGAGTTCAAAACAAACCGAATTATTACCTACTAGACCAGGAAAAGACCGTCCAAATTCACATCACGTAGAAAACCACAGTGACGTGCGCAGGCGCACAAAGACAAACGTAAGGACTATTGAACGTGATCTTGATCATCAAGGTAAGGAAATAGGCTCAATTAAATATTTTCCTTGCGAAAAACCATCAAGATAGTACTTACAGAGTAGAACAATCCTTTGTTGTCCTTCGTCCACGACATAGACGCGAACTTAACTTTTTCTAAAACTTCTGGGTAGTCTTCCCCTGTAAGAATATAAATATTCGATACATAAAAAGAACATGTTACCAACTTGAGGATAATAAATTCGGAATTTAAAAAGCCTCTCTCATTCCGTTGGGCACAACACTGCAATCAGATTATATTCTTTTTATTTCGGAGAAATATATTGTTAAGGAAAAATATAATAATTTTATCAGGTGAACGCCTTGAACCGTTTTTAAATTTCATTCATATGACAGGCAAAAAAAAGAACAAGTTTTTTTAGTATGAAGATAAAAGTTCCCTTTTTTGTTTGAACCTGAGTACATGTCAGAATGTATTGTTTGTTTTTTCGTTGGCAATATAAACTAATCATATACATAATAAAGAGTAAACATAGAAGGCGCAAAACATCGCGTGAAGGGCGGGCGTTTTTGGGTCTGACATATCTAATTTGGACGTTCAAAAAGTGCTGTTTTCAGCCTATTTCGAATAAAAGCTTTTTGATTTTCTGTTAGTTTGAAAAGGCTCCAAAACTACTGAACCAATTTGAAAAATTATTTCACTGTTCGAAAGCTAGACTATTGCCGAGTAGCATATGCTATATTTTGTCTGAGTAGTAGTTCCCACGGGACGCGGGTGAAATCGCAGAAAAACAGCTAGTACTAGATCAAAAAGAAAAAGCTATTTATCATCTTACCACTAGCCACATCCTTCAAATGTATAGTGATCCAATCGGAGCCGCTCGCGGACAGGCCGTACGCGAAGGTGTTGCCATCCTCCGTGAACCGACTGCCGGAGAGCGCGATGGTACCGTCTTCAGATAACGTGTTGGGATCCAGGAAGACCCGCGGCTCGCCGTCCAGACTGTCTTGTACGTATAGCACACTGCGGAAGAAGTCCAACGTGAGGCAAAGAGACACGCGTAATACATTGGTAAAAGACGTTTCTTCCAGTATAGCAATTTTTTATTATGGATTAGTCACACGGTCAAAAATAAAAAAAATATATTTACTGCAGTTTTCCTTACATCCAAGGGAATTGCTCTAAGCGTGTAGCCTCTAGGATTCACTATCACAACCAATTTCGATTTCCGATATTAGTAACAATTTTGCGAGCGACAAAAATTAGGGAGATATTTCATTTCGCTAGGATTTATTTCGAAAAAAAAATCGTACTTACTTTTGATTCTGTAGGCCAGTATTTTTGAAGAAGAAATATCTGTTCCCCCGCTTGAAGGGGCACGAGTATTTGGGGTAGTTCCACAGCTCCGTCAGTCTCTGGTTGATGTCCCCCTTCACGGGGCACGCGTCCAGGTACGGCCGCGTGATTCTGTTCTCTGCGTCTATAAACTCTTTGGTTTCGTTCGAGTCCGGGTCTTCTAGCCAGCGGTACGGGTCTGAAATCTGGTGGAAAGAGAGGTTTGAAGGTTTATTTTAATGTGACAATTTGGGGGTAAACTCTTACTATAGTGTAAATAAAAAAGCAAGTTTGTCTGTCGCTGAATAGATTTAAATGACATTTTTTACCACAGATAGTCTAGAAAGCCTGTGAAAAGACATGGGTTATTTTATTCGAGAGTATCCGAGAGAGAGCTCCCTCGAGAGTATGTGCTTTACATACTCTAAACACAATTCTCTAATAAAACAGTTCTTGTTTTATTAGAGAATATAAAGAGAGTACATAAATTGAAGCATTTCCTATGGTTACGGAGCTAAGCCAAGAATTTATTTTTTCTAAGCTTGACGCTCAAGTAGTTCTTTTTCAAGTGCTTCCCCGCGGTTTCGCCCGCGTCTCGGGGAAATTCCTTCCCGTACCCGGATAAAATATAGCCTATAGTATGCAATAGTGTAGCTTCCTCCTAACAGTGAAAGAGATTTTGGTCCAGATCCTGCAGTTTCGGAGCCTTTAAGGTGCAAACAAACTAAACAATATTTTTCCTTTATTATATTAGTATAGACTACGTGTTAAGTAACACATACAATGTAATGGAGGCGAAAGAAAAATAGTTTTCTAATTAAAACCTCGTCTCGTCTCGTGTAAAATGTAATTGTCTGGAAATTCTTAGAAAGAAAACCTAGTTTCAACTGTATAAGTAGTTAAATTGAAATCTCGCACGTGACGGTTTACAAGCATAAAGTGTATCGACATTATTGCGCCTATGATTGGTGCAGCAGGAAATTATTTGAGATTGTTTGCATACCAGAGAATATGAATAAACATGCATTTATCAATACACGTGGAATACAGAATTGCAGTATCGTTCTAAAAAAATATATATATTTTTTGTATTAACTTACTTATTGTTTATTTTACTTGAAAAGTTTAAAAAGAGTTTTTGTAAAATAGTTCATCCATACTGATGTTACACTGAGAAAATATTTATTTATTTGTGTACCCTAAGCTCCGAAACTACTGAACCGATTTCAAAAATTTCACGGTTTTAAGCAGCTACACAATACCCGGGTGTCATAGGACACACATACATATTATATCTGGAAAGTAGTTGTTTCATCCAGCGGAACGCGAGTGAAACCGCGGCAAGCTAGTAAATTATAACTAAACTACAGTTTCTACCACGAATTGTAAAATCCAATTTGCACTTCAATGTATGAAATAACGTGTTTAACAACATAGTACTTATCTATTTTATAATATTTACAAACTTAAAACTAAAAAATTGCGTCGAAAAATTCCTCCTGATCGCTGCCAACCGGGAGTGTACCCAAAAGGCTGGCGGCATTGCCTCGTTGGATTGCAATGCTTA
>NWSH02000517.1:12716056-12726675 GCA_002382865.2 Heliothis virescens
AAGCCAAGAATTTATTTTTTCTAAGCTTGACGCTCAAGTAGTTCTTTTTCAAGTGCTTCCCCGCGGTTTCGCCCGCGTCTCGGGGAAATTCCTTCCCGTACCCGGATAAAATATAGCCTATAGTATGCAATAGTGTAGCTTCCTCCTAACAGTGAAAGAGATTTTGGTCCAGATCCTGCAGTTTCGGAGCCTTTAAGGTGCAAACAAACTAAACAATATTTTTCCTTTATTATATTAGTATAGACTACGTGTTAAGTAACACATACAATGTAATGGAGGCGAAAGAAAAATAGTTTTCTAATTAAAACCTCGTCTCGTCTCGTGTAAAATGTAATTGTCTGGAAATTCTTAGAAAGAAAACCTAGTTTCAACTGTATAAGTAGTTAAATTGAAATCTCGCACGTGACGGTTTACAAGCATAAAGTGTATCGACATTATTGCGCCTATGATTGGTGCAGCAGGAAATTATTTGAGATTGTTTGCATACCAGAGAATATGAATAAACATGCATTTATCAATACACGTGGAATACAGAATTGCAGTATCGTTCTAAAAAAATATATATATTTTTTGTATTAACTTACTTATTGTTTATTTTACTTGAAAAGTTTAAAAAGAGTTTTTGTAAAATAGTTCATCCATACTGATGTTACACTGAGAAAATATTTATTTATTTGTGTACCCTAAGCTCCGAAACTACTGAACCGATTTCAAAAATTTCACGGTTTTAAGCAGCTACACAATACCCGGGTGTCATAGGACACACATACATATTATATCTGGAAAGTAGTTGTTTCATCCAGCGGAACGCGAGTGAAACCGCGGCAAGCTAGTAAATTATAACTAAACTACAGTTTCTACCACGAATTGTAAAATCCAATTTGCACTTCAATGTATGAAATAACGTGTTTAACAACATAGTACTTATCTATTTTATAATATTTACAAACTTAAAACTAAAAAATTGCGTCGAAAAATTCCTCCTGATCGCTGCCAACCGGGAGTGTACCCAAAAGGCTGGCGGCATTGCCTCGTTGGATTGCAATGCTTAGTCGTTGACCGAAATAGAAAAATTTAACAACATTGTTTAAGAAGGATGTCATAATTATCGTAAACTTAGATGACGACGTTTACTATAATAAATAAGTAATAACATTTAATATACATAATTTTATATTACATACAATATGATTGTATGCATTGTTTCTTCTGTACCAGAAATAGCTGAATACAAAATATCGAAAATCGCATAATTTTATTTTATATCTATACATATTTTATTTTATTCTATATCTTTACATATACGAAGACCGATCACATAAGTTTATTCTTTTCAAAAATACGCAGTCGAATTATAAACCTCCTCCTTTATGGGAAGTCGGTTAAAAATATAATTTAATGACGGTTCGCGATCTGCGACCTACATACGTATAGTGAAAATTGTGTTAATTGTATTTAAATGTGTCATGCGGGCTCTAGTGCAAGAATAACAGAACTTTTTACCTACATCTATACGTAGATATTCCAATTTTAAATATCATTAAAATTAATTAAAAGTCAGTACCTATCTACATCTTTCCAGTTTTTTCTAGATGTGCAGTGTTTTATCAAATATATAAATAAAATTATAAGGAAAAAATCTAAAATTACGTAAGTCAAACAAGATTGGAATGGAAACTTTTAAATAAAAAATAATAATTGTTATTTAGGGGGGTCAATGCGCCCACTGTATCAACAACAAAAACAGGTCTTTATATTTTTTCCTAACTGAAGGCCCTGTGAATATTGAACACGTTTTGCTTGGAGAATATTGAATACAAGGTAAATCTATTGCTAGGGTTGTCAATCAATTTAGCAATAAAAACGATAATAATAATTATCTTTACCGGCATGGTTTATTTAATTACCTATAGTAAGGCTATTATTAAGCAGTGTTCACCATATCAAGAGTATATACCATATCAAAAATGTATTTTGAATGACGATAATCATAATATACCTTTTTGCAAACTGACATGAGTTTTATCAAAATCTGCCAACAGAATCCTAGTGGTGATTATAAATCACCGGTATGCAAATACAATACTTTATGACGTAGCTTCATTGTTCATGTCACACCGGCATTAATAAAATTACGGTGTGCTCGCTCGATTCGCCGTGGGATACCTAACGTGTACCATAAAATATGGACTCCGCAATGTTACTATGACGTCATCAAAAAAGGTTTGATGCAAACAATCATTAATAACACTGAACACATATATACATAAATTAAGATAACGTGTGAAGTTTTTTGTCGATGCTTTTAGAAGTAATGCAGGAAAGCTAAAACAGTTATCGTAAATCGAATACCAAATGTGAGAACGGATGTTTTTGTTTAATAAAAGACATCCCGTTTTCGAAATCTGTTTTGAAATATTGACTTTTTCTAAACAGGTCAAGGCAATAAAATCAGGGAAATTACACTTTCAAATTGTTAATATTAGTTGTGACTTTGTTTCCTTCTAAATGTTTGTGACAGCCCTGACGCCTGACCTCCTACGTAGGGAAATTAGGTTACTCCAGAACTCGTTTTTACTAGCCGTGTATTCAAAAAATATAGAAGTTATCTGAGGTTATCTCACAAAGCTTCCCTCGAAACAAAGACACATTTTTCGAAAATTTTGATTATACCTATGTACTAAATATTTCAAAAGGAAGTATGTATTCCGAAAAAAGTTCTGTGACCGAGGCATAGCGGATGATTGCGTCGTAAAAAACTTTATAGTAGGCAATTGTTTTTTTTTTTAGGTAAAATAATAAATAAAGTATTTTGTCGATGAGGATACCTACTCAGATATAGAAAACCCCAGGGTTATACAACGTGAAATTGCAAATGAGTGGTTATTTTTTTACGAACAATTATGAATCCATCCTACTTTTTCGTGATATATTTAAATTGTAAACAGCTTTTGACTTTGGTCAGCAAAAACTTGCGGTTAGACTATTTAATTATTTTAAACATAGAGCGATGATCCCGGATCTGTTAGAAGTTTAAGCAATTAGCAATCATCTTCAGTCGGATAAATATTATATTATTAGTTTAGATGTGCACGATGATTTCATATCTACTTAAGTCCTTATTTTGCAATTCATAAACTTAACTTTCTCAATGACATTTATGATGAAGCAAAATAAATGATCACGATTTTGATAAGATGTTTTTCTTCACAACACTAGAACACAGGAAGGGATATAGGTAATAGATTTTTGTAAAATTATGTTCTGGAGCACTCTCATCATATTTCCCTGAGCCTGTACCCTTTGAGGCCAATTATCCTAAAATCTCTTCCACTCTTCTCTAACCAGACATTCACACTCAATCCTTCCGAATATGTGCTTTCCACATCACTTTTCGTTCACTGACGCTTTCAAACTTCCTCTTACATTAAAATTATAAAATATTCGTTTTGAATATTTGAGACCCAATCTTGATTATGACACGTACATTATTAAAAATAAGATCATAACAGGAGCACTTGAGCGTGAAATAAGCTTCTAAAAATTTCTTAGAGTTTTTGTGTTGCATGATGCAGCACTGTCCTTCCCAGCAGGCCGATCGATTTATATGGTAATCACGTGCCTCCAAGGCATTCAATATCAACGTAAACAAGTATTTATGGTAATAGCCGGTAGAACGAGCTTTTAGAACGGTTTACTCGCTTAAGATAAATACTTATTTACAATCAACTTTATCATTTGTATTTATTCCGCGAAACCTATACCCTCTTCAAATAATTGGGTTGTTTAGGTCAAATCGTCACGTTTGTACGCACATGTTTAATGTTTTTTACGACTTTTGCTAATAAATAAGTGATTGTATTGTCGTTAAATTATTTAATAGTTTATTATTAGAGATATCAAGCCACTGTGAGAATAAATAGAGCGTTTACTCTGCAATTGTACAGCTGCAACTGTTATTAGTAACTAACATACTAATCAATTGATTGTCCGTTTCGCTACGTTGTGCTTGTTGTCGGATTTTACAGCAATTAATTCGCGAATGATGCTCAATTGTGTACAGTTGTTTACGAACATTGTTTACATCTCTTATTAGTCCACATGCCTTGAACAGTAGGAAACACGTTGGCTAGTTCTAATATAATCGAATCTCGATGTTAATCGGAAATCGATTTCAATATGCGTTGTTTATTATTATAACAAGCGATAAAATCATAGTGAGAACTCGTTGAGAATACAGTACCTTGATGCCGTGGTAATCATCGATGACGCTCTCATCCCTCCTCGCCTCCGGGTAGTGGAAGGCCATTTTCTCCGGGGCTGAAGTGGATGCGCGCGCGCACTGCAACAACGCACACACTGACACAACACACGCATATTCAAAAAGGCGCATGGCGAACCTTGCGCGCTCTAACACTCGGTAAAGACTGGCCGCCTTCGAGGAAACCAACGACTTATATGGTAACACCATCGGAACCAACCAACCGTGTTGTACGAGTAGCTATCGTCTTTCTGCCGACACGGACCCGAAAATAAGTTCTTCATAGACATTCTTGCTATTTTCCATCAAATATTGACGTGATCAGTTTGTTGTTTTTTTTCCCTCTTATAGACGGCCAGTTACTTAGCAACCAAACAGGTTCGTTTGAGAATTTAAACGTGCTTTCTGCTTAATAACATTCAAATAAATTGGCGATAAATTGATGCTGACGAATTATCATAAAAAATATCTTAAGACCATAAAAATAATAGATGAATGATTATGTATATGTCGCAGCCAACTAGTTGAATTAGCCAGCCAATTGGAAGCCTAGGCGGTTAATAAAACGTCGACATCCAATGAATTAGCGGAAAATCAACTAGGCAAGTGACTGAAGACAACGTTTAACAAGATGGCCAAACGTCATTTAGCCATTAGGTATTGGCTAGCTAATTCAGCCAGTTGGCTGCGACATGTACTCGTATATGTCGCAGTCGAATCGTATAATCCGCCGTATTACCTTACGGCCAGCCGTTATTAAAAGCAGGGCCGTTATGTATTTACGGAGTTATTAGTCCTAAATTATAGATTGTGAACTTGTAGTTTTATGTAGCAGACATTATTTCTATCACGGCTACGGTGCTGCGGGGCTCCGGCGGTCCCACGCGAGTTTTTCGTCGCAGATAGGTTTAATGCTCACCACCGCAGCTTTGGCTTGCTGGCCGGCACTGCCGGCCAGCCTCAGCCGCGGTGGCGAGTGTTACAACCACCTGCTCCTCAACTCGCGGGCCGCCTCGCCCCTCCGCGCCTACGCGATTTTGAATTACACTCTAGGGGTAGGGCAGACAAGACTGCGTGAAGTCGGATTTACCGCAATTCGTTTCTGCCATTAAAACCCAACTTCCACCAATTTTTTTTTCATAATAAGTTCGAAATAATACGCATTATTTAACACAATACTTAGGACAATTTCGAACATTATGGTTACTGAAGTAAGAAAATCCGGCTAATCGTGGCTCCGCCGTCGTACATAACGGCCCTATTTTTGATATCTGGTCGTAATGTAATACGGCGGATTATACGAACAGACAGCGACATGTACTAGCGGGATGGAATTTAGTCATTTTAAAAGGGCTGATTTTCAATACGCCAAGTTGTTAAACGTTGAATGATTCTAGTTCAATCAACTATCGGCCTAGGCGTACAGTTGGACGTCGACGTTTTATTAACCGCCTAGGCGTCCAATTGGGTGGCTAATTCAACTAGTTGGCTGCGACATATGCATTTTATGAGGTAGTCGAAATGAATAATGTCTTATTGTGCAAAAAGTAAACTTGAACGATTAGCTATAAATAGTAATATAGTTAGCATTTAATTTTAATGTAATTCATCCAGGGACTGTACCAGTTCCTGGGTGAATTATCTTAATTGCGATGAGTCACCGAAAATTTTTACGATCACTAACGATTATTTGTCCAATTCGTGAGAGACAGAGAGAGAGAGATAAGGGAAATGATCTCATAAATCAGTTTGTATTCCATTTTTCCCGCTTCGTTTAAGCTTACCGGTCTATCTCCCTTACGATTTGTAAGGGGGGAATTTGTGATTGTAATTTTCAATGATTAATTAAGGATATATTAATTAACAAATCATTTTATATCTGTAGGTAGGTGTAGTAGGTATGATGCTTGTTGGTCAAACTTTTGATGTTATTCACCAAAACTTTTTCGAATAAAAAAGAGAAAAATGTAAGAGTATACAGCTTTTATTTTTATACGAGATGCATATTCTGTAAACTGCAATTTAATAACAAAAGGGGCTTTTCCAACAAATGTAGCGTGTCTATCACCATTTGTCACAGAGCAGTTGCTCTTATCATATTGCTTCAAGTAAAGTTGTTACTGCACGCAATTACGCGTTAAATTAATCTTGTTTTATTAACAAAGAGCTCAGTTTAAGATCATGGCGCCGATTAGCACGCCCACAACATCCCGACTGCAGTCTCTTGTGTAAAATTGCAGCGAAATTGTGTTTCTCTATGAAATGTTTGCTCGTTAAAGCCGATTTATGAAACTCAATTACAAAAAGTCTTGTTGAAATTAGGGTGATAAATCAGCACTTTTCGAACGTCCAAACAAGAGACACGCCTACCCTTCACAACTTCCTATGTGTCTTTGCTGGGAAGAAGTGGCGTAACAAACTCGCCACTAACACTCGACGACATGCGTTGGTACACATATCTGTTAATTTATAGATACCTATGTCCTCCTCTGAGTATGGAAGGGGAGGAATTATCGGACATTAACAAACTAAAACCAGTTCCTTCTGGAGCCTCTTTTTCGTATAATCGTGCATCTAAGTCCTAGTAGATTACTCAGATTCATATGTTATCATCTTTTATTGGGTTCCATAACGTAACCATCCCATTAGTGGTTGGACGTTAGAACTTCAGTCTCGGTGTTAGCAATACTGCTCGACGATACTTCCTACTAAAGTTACATGTGTCACCAGTTGGGTGAATTTGTAGATTCTAATGTAAGTTGATCGACTATCTTTCAACAATACCGGCCTCGATTTTGCGGAAGTTGCTATTCAAACAGGATCTAAAATTTGCGAATTATTTGTGTTTCGTTGTAAATACTAGATATCTATCGTTTACAGTCGTATGCTCGGAATATTTTCAATTATCATATATGTGTGGCGAAGTGTAACATTCAAGCATATTCATTGTTCGTTACTTACAACAGTTGATCTGTTTGGAATTCCATAAAAATTGTAAACAGTCAAATTAGATCCCATAGGCAAATCCCGAAGGATTTTTTGAGAGTCACCGCGGCCCTTGAATGTGAAGGATTCCAGAAGGAACAGGGGTGGATTTTCCTACCTACACGTAAAAACACGGATTTCTTCATTTTGAAAAAAAAACTCATACACTTGAATTTTACGGAAGAAGTTACAAAATGACAAAATGCTAATATTCAATCCTGAGTCTTTGTAGCGAAAGTAACTTTGTGTCGCACTTTCACGTCAAAACTACCGAACCGATCTAAATGGTACTTACACAGATAGTCTATGAGCCTGAGAAAGGACATATAGACAACTTTTTATCTGGAAAGTAGTTCCCACAACCGGAACCGCGGGAAACGGCTTCTTAAAAATATACAGGTAAACCTAGGTTTCATGACGTATCTATTTATAGTTCAGTCTACTTACGTGTTATTATGTACCGATTACGAAATAGGTGAAAGCGTTGATTTAATATAACTCGGTCTGGTACGTGCACTATGCTACGTTGTTGAATCGCAATGTTCGTTATTATTTGATACGAAACTGTCCCGTGCGTGATTGATAACTGAAGTAAATACGAGATAAATGCTCTCAGTTCGCGCTGTGGAAGATATGAATTTATGATACGTGGTTCAAGTGGAGACTATACTGATAACGTTATTGTGTTAATTGTTGATAAGCGATTTGAAGAGCGGTTGAATATAATAGGTTTAATTACTAGGAATATTGCTTACTTTTAGGTTTGAAGATTCACAAGGACCCTACAACTAAAACAAAACCAAGAATTTACTTTCTCTAACATCTTAGTAATCATTATTTTTGGCAAATATCTATATTATATTCATTTGAAGTATAGAATGCACAATGATAAAATTGTTCACAATGACGAAGCAAAAAGTCATCAAGGCGTACATGCATTTCGGTGACATTAAAAAGATAAATATTTTATTAAATCTTGTTAGCTATATTTAGTTTATATTGTTATTATTGCAATTACATTGGTTATGTCCTGTAACAATAGATTTGTAAATAAATAAGAGTATTTATAGACAAAGGAAGTTCTCCAGGTATTGGAGTTCCTTGAGCACTATCCATTGTTTTAACTAACTATAAATCATCTCATACAAATGTTGCCTTATTATTATGCAGTAAATGTAAGGGAATGCCTGTCGTTACATGTTGACACCGTAATACCATAGACTATCTTCATTATATTCAATGGTAAGATGCAACGTTTTTGGACTGTTATTCTTATTAATTTGAAATCAATATCTGTAAATTAGGGAACTTTTAAACAAAAGCTTTGAAATCTAATTGAAGTATTGGAAGGGCATATCCTAAAGGGTGTATTACACTCACCTTATAGGTGTCTCTTATAATTTCATTCAAATAAGAGATGTGTGAAGTACGTCCGACCAGCATGCAAGTTTGCAAAGGATCGTAAGTGCAGAAGCAAAATGAATATGTAATGATTGTAAGTAGAGATAAGCATCTTCTGTATAACCCCATGGGGAAATGTTAGCTGTACTGTAATTCTTGCTGTAAATAGTAACCATATTAAATACATCACTGTATATTAGCACAGAACACAATTTTGGTGCAGAAGTATGTCTGGTAGCTTAAAAATAATAAAAAAATTATAGAGTTGGTGGGAATATTGATCTTTATGTAAAATGTTTTCAATTTATTTATTAATAGTGGGTGGGTAGGTAAACTACCATCATAGTAATACTATTGAAGGCTAGTTCCAAAACTAAATAGCAGTATACATTGTAATGAGCTAAATTGGCACATATAGAACAAGGTTGCTCACTAATAAGGCATCAAAACACATCCATACAGAGTGTAAACGAGTGTCTTGGTATCAATCAACATTCAATGTACTTCTATGAGAATCAAATAGGACTTCCAATAAGGAACTGTAGCAAAAATGGTTAGTACAGCGACCGTAGCATGACAACAGCATACAAAAGATTTATTGCCAAGGGAAATAAGGTCGACAATAACACGCACATTATAACGGATATGCCACTTATTGAAACTATCATTTACGAAGTGACTGACAATTTTCTCAAACAATTTTAAGGTTATTTTTACTTTACGGAACTCATCTTTGTAATGCTGACACAAATCACGTATTTTTTGTGTTTCAGCGGGAAACTGGCACACTCAGTAAATAGGACAACATGTTCAAATTCAAATTCTTATCGTAGAAATCGGCCACATATTGTACGAAAGTAAACAATGTAAACAAATATAAATCTTACCAATAATCTTTTGCGAGCTTCAAAATTTGTTACCGTGCGTGCACAAGTGAATATTTTCCGTTGTTTAGTTGTAAATACGGGTATTTTCGTAGTAATACGGCAATGATTGGCAAAAAAGCGACGCACCGCCATGCAATTTGACATGTTGAGGCAGGTATTGCCACTTTAATAAATCTGACAGTAATGAAGTTTGGTAGAATTTAGTAGATTTATTTTTAGAAGCTAAGAAAGAAGACGATCAAAACTGGACCCTTCTGTTACAAGATTGATTTTCAAAAGTTATTTCACCAAGACATGTAAGCGTGGTGTATTTATAACCAGTAACTTGACTAAATGCGTAATACACTCGACAAGATAACATGATCAGAAACATTAGCGATAGCTACCTTTACTTTTCTCTAATCAGGATATTGATCTCGATATTCCACAGAATAGGATGTATACGTCATAACAGTATAATAATATTTACTATTCATACTCTACTCACGTCCCGATAGCACTACTTCACGTACTTGGGTAAATAAGTAAAAATGAGACTTTAAGTACGTGCCGCCAATAACAGATAGAAGAATAACTATACTGTTTTTTTTAACCTTTAAGTACCGACGTGCTATTTTAGTTACGTAAGTACCGACGTGAGGTCTGCCAGACCACCAGAGCTTTAATAAAGAAATCTTTTATGTTTATCAATATTATATGTAAATAAATATGTCTAGGTATTCTATATGTATTCAGTTATTGTATAAATGAATAAAAAAAATAGTAGTATAATAATTTATTACTAATATTAAACAATTAAATCACAGTCTCAAATTTTTTGGACGAAAAAAGTAACTTTTATCTAACTAATTATCATTAATCAACAAACAATATAGTTTCTTTGACTGTCCTTTTTTCTTAAAGATTAATGACCACATAAGTAAAAAAAGTTAAAATATAATAGGTTATCGACAACTTTCGTGTAAATCACAAGGTACTAAATAGTAGGAACTGTCAAAGTTCCTGATACCGATATTTTCCATGATAATATTGCGACCGATTACCCACATTGGGTTCGATGTCTTGCTGTTCAGATGCCAAATTAT
>NWSH02000517.1:12729959-12749808 GCA_002382865.2 Heliothis virescens
ACTAATTATCATTAATCAACAAACAATATAGTTTCTTTGACTGTCCTTTTTTCTTAAAGATTAATGACCACATAAGTAAAAAAAGTTAAAATATAATAGGTTATCGACAACTTTCGTGTAAATCACAAGGTACTAAATAGTAGGAACTGTCAAAGTTCCTGATACCGATATTTTCCATGATAATATTGCGACCGATTACCCACATTGGGTTCGATGTCTTGCTGTTCAGATGCCAAATTATAGTCACTCTCCAATGCAAAAAAAATCGGGTCTATATAGTCACTTTCGGATTCTGAACTCTCATTTAGCCGTTCCGCAAAAAAATCCGCATGGTCTTTATTTTGAGGCCTTGTTTGATGAGCTAATGGTTGTCCGTTTCACGCCCTAAGTACCTGGCTTACCCATTTTTATAACCGACTGAAATTATTAAAAAAAACTATATAATCTGAAAAAAGTCGTATTAAAAAAAGTTACACAAGTACAGACGAGTGGTCTGACAGACCACTCGCGATCTTATAAAAGCCAGAACTCACCGGAACCGCAAGCGCCGACACAGCCACTCTCCACGAACGCTGCAGAGTGGCTAACTGAGGGGTAGAGAGAAGCGTGGAAGGATACATATTCGCTAACCCATGTAACTAGACTTTCCGACCTATCAGAGTGTCTGTCAGACCACACGTCGGTACTTAAAGGTTAAATAGATCGAGTAGTTTCTGAGATAAGCACTTTTAATCAAGCCAACCCAAACTTAAAGCCGGTTGCAGACCGAAAACTAAGCTATGTCAAAGCTCAGTCAGTGTTGCGTAGTGGTGTGCGGGGTAGCGGGAGGGGCTTCGCTTAGCTCGTGTAGCTGCGCATCGGCATACACAACATAGTTTGCGGTCTGCACACGAGTATGGAAAACTGCGTCAGCTATGCGAGCTAAGCTAGCTTAGCTTAGCTCTTGATCTGCAACCCGTATAACAGTTTTGATAATTAGGCACAGATAGTAGACTTCGAACGAATTTATTATAAAACATTGAGTTCCAATCGTTGCTGTATAGGGTGCAACTTGGAAATGAAAGACGTTTTAGGGAATTCATATCGTTTATTTACGATGAGTGGTCACAGCGTCCTACACGAGCAACGTAACCCGCCGTCCGCCGTAAGGCACTAAGTACGAAACGGACGTACCGGACATAAATAATCACTACATTTCAAATTAACACAAATTATTATCGAACACTACAAAAATATAATTCTTAATATATCAATTAAATACTGTTCTAAGGACTCGCGTATAAAATTGTTCTGAGTCTACAGTAACAATTTTATAAATGAACCAGAAAATCTACTTATTTGAACCCAACACAGATATGTTAACATTTACTTCATGATATTTACAATGTTATTCAAATAATACGAATAAATTTGGTTCTTTTAGGATTTCTAACTCTAAAACTAGTAATTAGCCTGTAAGAAAAGTTTTTAAAGTATTGTCTTAATACTGATTTTCGGTAAATTTAGTCATAAGAGTTAGGTATTGTACAATGAAGTCATATTGCAATACATCTTTAGATTTTGGCAAAATGGAATGAAACATTAATAACATTGCAATAGGAATTCACTGTAAATTCCTGAATATTTTATTTAAATACATATATGATCTATCTTATAGTAAAATATTGATAAATAACTAACACAAAAGTGCTGTAAGTACATCTACATTTAACCTGAATGATTGGACAAAGATTTTCTCTCAATAGTAGTGGCTTTTTATTATTATTTCTAGAGTGAATAATGCAGATGTATTCCTAGCACAGTATTGTAGATAAGATGATAACAAATATATTAAACAAAGTTATAATATTCATTTCGGCCTAACAATTATGCACATGGTGGTATATTGAATCTACTATGAAGCCCCTATAGCGCATTATTTTAATGACCTATTTTTGGCAGAGAATAATCATGACTTACTGAACAAAAGGTAACTCTTTGGATATTTGATTTTAGCACCTTTGCTCGCACAAAACATATATAAAAGTTTGGGGAAAATGTTAGCAGCTTTATTCGTTAAATATTTTAAAAGTCAGCGTCAACAATAGGAAGACAGCTCAGTGCTAATTACTATTTCAATTCATGCATATGTATATTAATTATTTGGGTATATTTATTTATAACAATCGGAAGAATGGATGAAGTGATAGAATTTGCTTATAAGTAAACAATTGAATCTTAAACCTTATGTAAATGTGGTAATATTCTGTGTCATAATCAATAGGTGCTTTAAATTTAAACAAGTGACATTATGTATGCAATTCCTAGCATTTATTTACGTAATTGAGATCAATTAACTTAGTTTATGTGAGTTTTATTTGAATTTTTAAAATACTAAAGAATTTAGCACTAATTTAGACGCAAAAACTCAACTTAGGACTTTAACAACTAAATTCATCATCATGATTAGGTTCTTAAAATGAAATAATAATGGATCTACGCCTACATATTTGGTCGTTTTTTCCCTCGAATTTAATTTGTTACCCGTTTCGAGACATACAAAGAAAGGTATAATTAAAAAGCCTAACTTAATACTGTTAACGCACAACTAATAGGTTTAAGTCTATACACAGAAACTTCACTAGGTTTTGAATATAATCTTTCCACATTTAAAGTGAAATTATTTTGATTTACGATACATTCAAAATTAGTGTTATATCAGTGTTCAGATATTACGTATAACCATAAAAGGGACTTACCTAACTTATTAAAACTATACGACCTGATAACGAATCAACCACATGGGGCACCTATCCTACCCATCCGGTACTTCCTCAATAATTACCGATCCAATATCGAGTAATGATATAATAGGAAAGGCTTTCTCTTACTAATTATCGATAAATTATTATTAACGGAAATTACATGGTGGGAAGAGGTGCACCCTTAGGGGATATTACATAATAACACTAGTTTACAGCATTTTTATACCCGAGGTGAAATATATAATTTCTTGTAGATTATTTGATACTGAATCGAAGTCCAGAACATAAAGTTGCTCTATCACGTCGGGATATGGAGATATACCATTCTTATAGTGCTAAAAACGCGATTTTAACCATCTTTGGTGTAATTTTTGAAAGACAGCAAATTTTTCTGGAAATTTCTAACTATAGCATCATATAGTACTAATCTTGCCGATACCAACCCATTTTAATTCCTAACGCTACGAGTTTTCACTGACGTACTATATGTTTTCACCTACGGTAGTTCGATCTCCCCTATAGTCTATTTGACCTACTAGTATGAAAAACTACGATGTAAATATAAAATGCTATATCTTGGGAAAGAAAACTTGTAAAAATATAAATTAAAATGGGACGAATGCGGGGAAAGTAGTACTATATGATGGCATAGGTAAAAATTACTATAAAAAAATTCTGACCTCCAAAAATTTTACATCAAATATCATTAAAAATCGCGTTTTTAGCACTATAAGAACGGTTTATCTCCAAATCCCGACGTGATAGAGCAATTTTATGTTCTGGACTTTGATTTAGTATCAAATTATCTACAAGAAATTATATATTTCACCTCGGGTATAAAAAAAAAATATTTTTTTGTAAACTAGTGTAATTAATCTATACATAGATATTCAACCTCATCTTTTTAAACGCAAAAAATATTTCAAGAAATTATTCAATCCATAACATCTAGCAGTCAATACCGATGATATATTTTTTTTATATAGCCGACAACGAGGCTTATTCTTTCACATTCCAATATGACATTGAAAGCATTGAGCTCACACTTTTAGACACCGACCGCGTGTTACATAGACGAAGCAACAATGATGGCAACACTTGCCTGAAAATAAGAATCATTGGCACCCAAACATATGTTTTTAGTAAACATTTCATTGTATCACTTGTTTCATAAGCTCAGCTTTAATTATTTTGGATGTAATTTTCTTGCACACAATTCAACTCGGGCATATTTCTTTTAGAAGTGGGCGGAGCGTTCCCGAGTTGCCATACTTCTAATCCTTTTGGTAGTTTTTCCAATAAATATGGTAGATTTGTATGTTGTTTAGGAGAAGCTGTCTTGTTCACACTCGTCCCAGCTATCGCATTCGTACTGATCGCAATCGTAGTCGATGTCGCAGGCGGCGTGGCCGGTCGCGTCAGAACTTATGTCGGTGAGTGCAGCTTCCGATACCGGTTTTGATGATATGTCCAAGATCTGAAAATGGTATGTTATGAGTGTTGGTAAAAAAGTGTTTGATGTGATTGGCAGAAACTGATTTGATCTTTTCCCAGCGCATTTACATGAACAATATTTTCGAAATAGGCGAGTGTGAATTTTATCGACATTCTGCGTAAACGTTTTCTTCCTTAAAATTATAATACTTGGCAGACGTATTTTACAATTTAAAATATCGCCGGGAGTAATGTGGCCAAACATAAAAATATATTTTGAACAACCATCTCTGTAATTTTTGATTACTGGTGATGTGACATAGTAAATCAATAATTTGTATAACAAACTACAATGAACAAACCTACTAAAAAAAACAATGACTGTACAATTGTTAGAACGCTTTTTATTAATTTAAAAATAAATATTACACTTAACAATTTTTTATCACTTCAGCTTAACAATTGTATAGACATTGTTACTGTTAATACCGGAGTAATTAACAAATGGAGTGGCCAAAGTTAACCCTTTGTTAAAATTCTTAGAATTGATTACAAAGTTACGTTTTTGATTTTACGATCGATTGTGCTAATCTAACATATTCAACTCAAAGGTAATTCAATTTCTCGAAATAGTGACAGGACGATAAATCATAACTGTATAGATTTTTTTCAATTTTGAGAAGAAATCAGGTACGATTGCGTATAAATTAACTGGCTAAGTTGGATTTTCTAGAAGCATTTTTTTGGAGATATGTATTACTTTTTTTAAACAAAAGGTTACACAATGGCCACTCCACCACGGAAGAGAAAGAACAAGTGGAAGTGCCATTGAGCTGCTGCGTCCGACGCAACTTTTAGGGCCGAATCGCAAAATTCACTCAGCCATGTTAAACAACCTTATCCAAAATGCTTACAGACTAGTTTTGATAAACGTAAAAAGGCGTTTCAGCTTCGAAAGGTTTTAAATGCAGAATATAATTTTTAAATGTGTGAATTTGGCTGCACTGATTCACGTACTGTACAGTTCAAAGGGCACTTCCACTCGTGTTTTTTCTTCCGTGTCCCCCCCGTATCACCCGAGGCGACATACGTCTGCGGAGGAGCGCAGACTGTAGTTGTCGTCGTGCGCGTCGCGGTCGTGCGGCGCGGGCAGCGCCGAGTGCCGCTTGGCCTCCGACACGCACACCTTGCCGTCCGAACGGATCGCCACTTCCGAAGGGTTTGAACGCTCTGCAATGATCATTAAAAGTAATTTGATTAGTGGTGGCTTGGTGCTTGGGGTTCGTCGTCACAGCCTAAGAACGTCCACTACTGGACAAAAGCCTCTCCCAACATGGGGGTAATTACCCAAACTCACTGCGCTGGGCATAGTGTTGGTGAGCGCAGTGTGAGATATTTTAAGCTTAGATGTTGCTGCCCATCACCGGGTACGCTACGCTTGTTCAAGGCGGATTGGATTACCTGCTTCAATAGTACAAACGCTACAATTTTACAACAAACCCCAATAAATAAAACCGTTAGACATTTGGGTCTCACTTAGTGTTGCTTTTTTCACTTTTAGTACAAAGCTTTTAATATTACCTTTAACCAGTGGATCTGCTAATGATATAGGTGATCCGCTGCGAGGTGAGCCGAGGCTCCCGCTGTAATACATTTCAGGATTCGCTTCATGACGATCTGTAACGATAATTTTTATCAATCTTCGTGATTACTATGTTTACTGATCATACTGTTAAATTGAGAAACCTGTTTGAATATCAATCGACATATAATTGTTAGCATCGAAAAATAAATTGAAATATCGCTGAGTTTATTAAACAATGGGTATTACGATACTAACTCTTACATCGTATATAATATGATTTTCCACGCATAGAGAGTATAATGGTTCATAATAAATACTACTTATGCAGATAGAGCTCATCTAAATTAAACTGAAGCAGAAATAGGCTGTATAGAATTGGGTACCCTGTTCCCAGTGTCTAAGCTACAGACGACATCAGGTTAACCTACCCGAATCTATCAAATTTTGTCAATCGAACATTAACCTTCCACAATTGTGATAAGATTGAAAATCTATTGAAGAAAGACAGATTACGGTAGATTGATGTGTTGGCGTCTGTACCTTAGAAACTGGGAAAAGAGGCTACAACTTCTACATACAGTCCATCTCTGCTTTATTTAGAGTTTACTGTACAATAATATCCTCACCGCAGTCCACAATCTCGTGGAACACGTAGTTGGAGATGGCGACCGGCTGGCGGATCCAGGGGTGTGCCATCAGCTGCGAGATCGTGCATCTGTTGGCCGGCTCCTTGCACAGCATCCACCGGAGGAGCTGTTCTAAATCTGTCAAAATGTAAGAAAAACATTCGAGTATGCTAAACAGAAGACAAAAACTAGCTACAAATACTAGATACATGGAATTAAATGATTTTTTTTTTCGTTCAGTTTAAATCATAGCCTAGACTCATCCTACTATTTTGTCAAGTCTTACCACATATTGCTGTTGATTGTTTTACTTGCTCAGCTGCATGATGATGATTTTTAAGTGGATTACGTATTTCTAGATTAACGGCCAGTTTCAGTGGTTCCAGATAAAATTCTAGACGCTATCTGACAGACAATATCATAGAATAGTAGTTAAAAAAAATTCTGAAACTGGCCAGAAATGTTAAGTACGAAAAAAATTATAATATAGCTACCTAAATGATTTATCTTGAAACAAAGTTACACGTTTTACCTTCAGAAACAACCTGCGGGAAAGCAAGCGGCCCCTGTATCGTGTCTTCGATGTCCGAGAACGGGTTAACAAAGAATGTCAGCACATACAGAGTTATCCCCATTGACCACATCTCTAGCTCAGGGCCTGCATACCTACGAATTATAATTAAAACTGTTAATTAAACAGTCAAAATTGCTCTAGAACTTTTTATGTAATATTTTTTTATATAATAGGTATATTTTTCGATTTAAAGTACAGGCGATTAAAATATGTAAAGGTGTACCAAGTATGGTACCTTGAGGAACCCCCAACATGACATTGGAGTTAACATTTACTTTTGCTTATTAGAAATCCTGTTTATTTCAGTACTTACAGAAAATACGAACTAGAAAGATATTATAATATCTACTATCTACTAAGGATTTTCATAGTAATTATTTAATTCAATAATCTTCTATAGTCTATGATGAACTCAATCGAAAGCTTGTTTCGAATCATATCTTCTTGATTGAAAGATGTTTAAATGACAGCCGGGACCCACCAGTTTATCGTGCTTTCCGAAATACGGAAGAACTCGTCACTAAAGTTGGTCACCCATCCACGGACCGTGCCAAGCGCTGCTTAACCTTATGGTGGAACGGTCCGCCCGGCTTTTGATTTAGCCATGAGCTTTGAATATAAGGAGATAATTCTTACTTGTTTCCCGCTAGAACTTCAGGGCTGCAATACTCAGTAGTACCGTAGAAGGTGGAGAACAGCGTGTCTTTGCTCATAAACGTCGCGGAACCGAAGTCTATGAGCTTGACGTGGAACTTGTTGTCTATGATCACGTTCTCGTCTTTTATGTCGCGGTGCAATATGTTTAGGGAATGGAGGTACTCGACTGCTTGTCCTATCTGTAAAATATGATAAGATTGAGGATTTGGAAATTTGGCCTGTGATAGAATCGTTAAAGTATTTTTTTTTTATCAGCATTCCATTTGAAAGGTCGCAAGGTTCGAACTTGGTGCCAAGTTTCTTTGAAGGTTAAACATAAGCTACATTATGATAACCTTTTTTGAGTTCCATGTGACTTCATCAGTCATCATTGAGTAATTAGGGGGAGCGGTAAATTAACAAACACAAATAGAATTTCCTAAGGAAGAACACTACTAAGTGGGCGGGGACGAGATATTTGAATAACGAAAATCTATTAGTTGTGTAAAAACTTCTCTGCATTGCTTTGGTAATGTCTGGGCTGAAGAAAAGTTAACGAATGATATTGATAACGATATAACATACCTGTCTAAATATATAACTAAGTAATGGCTCGTCGAGTCTCGGCCGTCGTTCGATGAACTCGAACAAATCCATTCCCGCGCCATGTTTTTCCATTACCATTTGGAAATACTTTTCATTTTCGAAAACGTCGACCACGCTCACCTGACAAAGAATATTGAAGGTATTATAAATTGTAATACTCTGTTATAAGATGCTGCTGAATGTAGTAGCTGTCATTATGTTAATCAGAAACCTGAAAAAATCTAATGACATTGAGTACAGACGTTTTTATTATTTTATGGCCCTGACCTAGTAGGTTGGTGTGTAAGCCGGCGGCCCTTTGGCACCGAGCCGTTGTTATGCTTAACTGGTGCAATTTCCGAAGGGTGTCCCTCAAATGAAAACGGGAATGGTTCATTTTTGATCATCAATTTTTTGACTTCGTAATGTGGTAAAATGTTTTTAATGGATGAAAAGATACGGTTCATTTTAGCAATTTTCGCATTGTGCTTGAAAAAAAAAATCATTAACAACGATCGTTCTGTTCCATTTGACTACAAACGGATCCACATACTCACAATATTGGGATGTTTGAGCGTGAGCAGCAGACTAAGCTCGAGCGGCAGCCTGCGTCCGTCGGCGGCGTCCACCCAGAACTGGGCGCCCACCTTCTCCTTGAGGATAAACTTGGCGACCGTCAGCAGGCGGTCCGAACGACGGTACGCCATCTTCACGCAGCCGTATGCGCCTTTACCTAGGTATTGTAGGTAAAATTATGATATTTCTATGTACGTTCAGCAATTGAGATTTGGTAGTAGGGTAAAATTTGTTTTTTTTTTGTTAATATTCTCTGTATCATTAGAATTAGATATGACTGTCGAAATATTGGTAAATTTGTTTAAGGAACCCTGGAGTCACTACGAATATGTTGATGAGTAAACTTTCCACAACAATCGCATTCTGCAACTAAATTGTTCATACCCGCTGATACCTAGAATTTGTAATGTTCAGTCACGAGCGTAATGTTCACTTACGACAAAAAAATGTACGCGAACCATACTATTATTGCTTGTAAATATATCTGGACTGTTTTTTTTAATTACCATGAAATAATAAAAAACAAACGATTTATTACCGGCTTATAAGACTATTTCTGCTGTTATAAACTTTGCTTACCGATCTGTTTAAGTGTGACGTAGTGTTTGTTGTATTCTCCGGAGACTTGCTCGTCGCCGCACTGGCTGACCAGCGACATGGACTGCGGCCGGCTGCTGGCTGATTTGTTACCCTGACACAAACACGTAACATGGTAAGGTAACAGCACACATGAACGGAAAGGCACAGCGCGGCACGCCACGGCGAATGTGTTGTTAGGAAGCTGTAAGTTTGCTGTCGTTGGCTTTTTATATTGACGTTATGAAATGTTTTATATAAGATACGATTAAGGGTCAAATTCAAATGACAAGTTAATCGCTGGGTTGTAGCTGCACCGTGCCATGCTGTTCATGTGTTCATGTTTAGCCTTTATAGATAGAATGTATATTTTTGAGATACAACTGTTCCTCGCTGAATAATTTTTTGATGAGCAAAAAAATAAATAAAGATCAAAGGCAATGTTTGAAATTAGACCCATCTAAAATAATCTTAACTTCTATAATAATATACTACCGACAGAAGGGCCCAATTTCAGCATAATACTATCCTAAAAAAATTTTACTAAAAAAAAAAAAATACTAAAGCCATCTTACCACAGTATTACTAACAAGTATGAGTGAGTTATCAGCAGTGGATGCGACACTGGACGCCAGCGTGGTGTGTCGCGCGGCGTCTTCCAGCTGCACGCCCAGCCACACGCAGCGCACGCGGCTGCCTGTCGCCAGCTGCATGCTCGACACTGTGTATAGCACATCTGCAACACAGTGCAGGAAATTGAAACTCTGTGTTTGTTATGCTTGAACTATTAAACATAACATTAACATTTTGGTATAAAATAGATATTGTGAAGGGATGTTATCGCGATATCAATGAACTCCCGGTAGGTGCCGTCCTTGTGCTGGCAGTCGGCCGCGCACTCGCACGGCGTGACGTCACTAGCTAGTCAGTAAGTACTCACTAAGATGAGTGCCGTCCTTGTGCAGCACCACGCCCCGGTAGGTGCCGTCCTTGTGCTGGCAGTCGGCCGCGCACTCGCACGGCGTGACGTCACTAGCTAGTCAGTAAGTACTCACTAAGATGAGTGCCGTCCTTGTGCAGCACCACGCCCCGGTAGGTGCCGTCCTTGTGCTGGCAGTCGGCCGCGCACTCGCACGCCGGCATTTTGCTTCGCGAGTGTTGCGGCGTTGACGTCATCAATAACGTACGAACTATACGTTTAGCTATGCACGGAGTTTCAGGAGCGTCATCTGCAAAAGGACAGGAAATCAGAAACAGACTTTAAAAATTACCAAAAAAATAAAAAAAAAACATCAAAATTGACACAATGGTTGAATAGCTCACCTGAATACAATTTCCTTGGTGCAGATTCAGTCTGTGTCTCCAAATCATTATCATTACTCAAACTATCAACCGTTTCATTGCCGTTGTGTTTCGGCAAGTCTTCAATTTCACAACCAGGGGGCGGCATCTCGTTTATAGGAGTTAGGAAATCTGCACTTGTCTCATTTGAATCACAGAAGTCTAATGACAGGCTCGTTTTATCGTCTTTTCCTGGTAAATTAGTTTTTAGGGACCTATATTTACTTGAGTCGAAGGATAGCCTTAAAGAAGGATCGTTGAGTCTCACTCTAGGGGCATTCCCAGTTGGCGTGACTTCCTGAGAATGTTGAGAAGTATAGTATATAGAATCAGATTTCTCCGAAGGCTTAGGAACTGATCTCGCGGGATTACTTTGTTCGGAACGCAGTATATTTTCCGAACGTGACTTCGATATGCTGCTGTGGCCAAAATTCTCGTCGTCTATGGATATTCCTGACATCCCGGAGGTGACGTCAGGCAGGGCGGATATATCGTTGCGTTGTTCTGTGGTGCTGATGCTGGAGACCATGTCTTGTGTGGGTGTGGGGGTGTGGGTGACCATGCTACAGGACTTGTCGAGACAGAGGGCACTGGACGATTTCTCTCGGGTCGTGGACAGTATAGATGGATGGACGTTGAGGGACATGCAGGCTGATTTCTGGCTGCCGTTGAACGCACCGCATGAATCTTCGTCTGTGTCTGATGCTGGAACCAACAATGGTAAAATGAAATTGACAAAAATTGGTCCGGGAAGTAGTCATACATAAGTTATGAATTAGGTTCATCTTACCTGATCCATTATTATCATTATTGACCGGTGACAACGTCATATTCCTGTTCCTCTCAGGTATCTTGACGATATCGGCTTCCTGGCAGAAGTTCTGTATGACGTCCTCGATGTGGTGGCCTATGACTTCCGAGTGCGGCTTGCCGAATGTAAGCATGGCGAAGTGGTGGTTGCAGGCGGTTATTATACCACTGTCGTCAACTACTAGGAGACCACTGACGTTGTAGGTTACCTAGGAATCAGAGAACAATTTGAAGGAATTTCTATGTTGCTGTTAGAAGGTAAAAAATATAGTAAAAGAGAGAAAAAAGAACGAGAACCAATTTATATTTGTAGAAAGAGTGTTTGGTTGTTTTGTTTTTTCAAGGTAAGGTGAACCTATCGAGACGAAATTGTGATCCTGGAGATTTTTAATCCAGGCGCGCAAAGACCCTAGGGAGTAAAATGGGTAAAAATAACATTAATACTTTCTTAGAAGGTTCTTTTATCTCACCCTGACATTAACTTCGAACACAGGCCTGTGCGACTTGACGACGGAGGACCATAGTGTAGTGTCTGATGTGTCCGGCTTCGATATCCATAGGCAGAGCGGGAAACATCCACCATCCAGAGTTCTCCCTATAAAAAATATAATAGTGATGTGACTACAGACCTACAACAACATGCTAAAAGTTTTTGGTGCGAGCTCAGGATTTTTAATTGGATATTTAACAAAAGTATCATTTGCATTGGCATTTGTTCAATGTGAATTTCTATAAAGAGATTTTTGATTCAGTTATGCAGAAATGGACTCACAAGTGCTATATCAACGTACGAAAAAGACGTAACAACGCAGGATTTTACATTTCGTACATAATCACACGAAACAGGAACAAATACGGTGTGATCCATTCTAAGCAATATTTTATTACAATTGAATGGGTTTTTTGAACGTGGACCTGACTATTAGATAACTGCATAAATCTATACTAATATTATAAAGCTGAAGTGTTTCTTTGTTTGGTTGAACACGCTAATCTCAGGAACTACTGGTCCGATTTGAAAAATTATTTCAGTGTTAGATAGCCCATTTATCGAGGAAGATTTTTTATACGGGTGCGCGCAGTAGTTCCTACGTGAAAGTGGGTGAAACCGCTGGGGTAAGCTAGTAATAAATAATTAATCACTAAAATACCAGTCAGTTTCTGCTTCGCCATGTTCCTCGGCACGGGCGCGTCATAGGCGGGCAGGCGCACGTTGGGTATGAGCGTGGCGAGTGGCACGCCCAGCAGCTTGTCGCGCGACTCCGCGCCGAACAGCGCCGCCGCCGACGCGCCCTCACACGACAGCACTATGCCTGTATCCGCTTCTACTGTTAACTGGGGAATATCAAAATTATTGAGGGTATTTTGGATTTTACTAAGTTAAAGTCACAGTTTTATTATGGAAAATAGAAAAAAATTGGAGAGCACTTGTCCTTGAAACAAAAGTTTGACAGTAGCAATCTTTTAGCAACTTGTGGGAGTGGAAATACTCTAACCAAAAATAAACCATTTTAGGACTAACTCTTGTATGTTTATTTAAGAGTTAATGATCATTGCAGCATGCATAAAAACGGCAGTTACATAGCTTCTTCATTTGTAGTCTATAATATTGTCCAACTTACCAAAACATTCTTACAATTCACGGGCTCGGCTACTACTAAGCACGGACCATCATTGTCGAGCTGTCTTATCCACAATGACACTTGTACAGAACCACCGTCTTTTGAAATTAGTTCTACAACCTGAAAACAAAAGAAAAAGTATATCTGTAGACTTTTTACCTTTTGAAAGCCCAATCATAGTAGTCCCCAGGGCATTTAGTACTATGCTACATTAGACTAAGCTGTACTGTACCTATTTATAACTGTGTGAAGTGCACTTAAAATAGAATGCTTTCATTCTATATCTTTTTATAAATAAATTTTATTTTATAGCTATATCGAAATATATGTACAAGAGAATAATACTTGTTGCAAGAGAAGGAAATTAGTTTCTATAAATTTATAACATTGTCTTAAAGTGAAAGCTTCGGAAATACATTTTTTTCTTTTGCATTTCTATGAAGAAAACTTCCTGTATGTCCTATTTCTTGCTCCTGAAAAATTGCTTACCTTTCCACTGAGCAGAACTACAGTCCCATCCTCAGAAGTATCACAGTCTTCAGGCTCATGTAGACTGAATGTTTTGCAGTTCCTGTTACGAAGCAGGTCTGAGAAGCGTAGCCCACACAGGTCTCCCGATGAGTAGCCAAGCAAGGAGCACGCTTTGTTGTTTACTATTAGAATCTGAAGTATTTAAGACATTGTAAAAGACAGGTAGATATAAACACTATGTATACCAAACAATACAGTAAAAGGAGTAGGATCAGACTCTGTATTTAGACATACTTCGAGTGAGAGATTATCTGAAAATGTTTGATTTCTGAATATTTCATACCACAAAGGCAGCTCCATCAGTAAAGTCAGTATTTTTTATCAAAATCTGGCTTTGGTCAATTCTTTCACTCGCATCCCACAAGACATACTCTGCCTACCCATATAAAAAGTAATGATTCTCCATAAATAGGCTATGTAATACTGGCAGAATTTTTCAAATTGGTCCAGTAGTTCCTCCCATTTGAATCAGACTGAGATTCTTTCAGTTCAACAACAACTTAGAGGCAATGATATTGTCAATTGAATAACTACACTTAAAAAAACACTCATATTCTTACCTTTGATGTGTTAGGTTCAATAGTGAAGACAGCCTTGCTTGGGTTTATGGTTTGTTGCAAGCGTTCAGTCTGTGATGGAGCAGGGGATCCAGCCGCATCAGTTGCCAGAGACGTGTTGAACCTAAGTCCATTTGGACCATCAACTGCGGACAGAATATTATAGAGTTGTCACACTCAAACTTTTTTGTTTTAATTTCAATAGTCGATTTTGAGATTTACTTCACACCACATTTTTTCATGCAGTCTTCAAAGGAAACAATATGTAAACGCACATTTTGTACTTCATAGTAAATCTTCTTATATTGTATTGTATAATCTCACAAACTATGTAAATTGAGAAGGAAAACAGAAACGAAATCGCCATAAGATGACCCACTGACCAGGAGTTTATGGATATAATAATTCTCAGCAATTACTCCTAGTTTTCAACAGTTTTTCCAAGTTCAGCCTCCTACATACCTCTGACTAATTCCACAGGCTGTTTCAGTTTAGTAGGTGTCTCCAGTTCCATGGTAATGGGTCGCACTTTGCGGCTCAGGCGCGGGAAGCTCTGGTTGCCTTCAAAGGAACAGTTGCTAAACACATTCCGGAAACGTTGCTGGGCTTTTGCAGTTCTACAACAAAGATTACACAAATAATAGAGTTGTTTTTGTTTTCATTTCACCATAACAACTAAAACTCCAGACTACATTAACATTTTCCATGTTAAAAGGGCGAAAATTGAAAATAACTCATATTGAAGGGTCACTGAAATGTCAGTGTTAAAAATAAACACTGTTGCTTACCTGCATTTAAAATCAACTTCGGTATACTTTTCAGGGGTATGTAAATTTGGACTTTCATCCCTGGCTTCAGTGAACGTAAGTGTCGGTTTCTGCAAGAATAATCCAGAACATTCATAAAATATTCTGCAGAACTTGACGAACTTGAGTGTAAATAAATAGCTTACTGGTCGTGGTGTTATATTTAGATGCTCAGGCGAGTAAACATCCACAAATCTTCCGAGTCTAGGCTTCACAGGAGTCAAACTAGAAGAATCCGCAACACTACTCCTATAATACACAATTCCTGTTTAAAAACACCTGAAACTCCGATTGAAAGCTTGCTTGTTAAACTAAAGGCTAAGAAAATGCTAAAGGTCCGCTTTATGATTTATTTACATCGTTCTAACTTATTTTGGGATGGAAAATCAATACATTATAGCGCGGAAGTTCAAAATACGAAATGAAAGCAAAAAGTTTATATACCACTTATACCTTTGGTAATTTAATAAACCAGCAGATTCCATATCGGGAATCCGTAAATTAAAGAAGATATTATACGAGAATCTGTCTGATGAAATGAATACGATTTCAAATATTCAAAATGCACCGTTGCTTGAGTTTTCAAACAAAAGAAACAAATTGAACAGCTGTGTCGGTTGTCAAACGTGTTAGTAGTTTCACTTACAACCATTTTTTATAATCGTAACATTTTATTCGTAATTTAATTATTTAGTTAATACTTAATGTGACCGCAATAATCAGTAACTAAATAATATGCTTATTTATGGGACTTCAATAAGAAATATTATAAAAGAAAACTGAATTTGATTTACAATTTTTTTACAGAAGTTGAGGATAGCGCCATCTATACTTTCACTTTTAACTCTTCATGTAGAACCGACTAACTTAGGTTGCATTAAAAAATGCTAGATGGCAATGCTATTGTGTTGGAAATTTTATGAAAAAAACTTGAAATCAAAACGAAAATACGAAATCAACCAATGCACAAAGGTGACCAAAATATAAAAAATATATACATTTACATATTTATTTATTTTTTGAATTACCGACTATCTACTAGAAAGTGTAGGTAAATTTCGACAATACTCTCGACTGGGAGCGTGGCGTCTCCTGTAATCCGGCTTCTCGGAGGTCGGGACCGGAGGATGGTTTGAGGTCGGGGGTCCTGGTGCTAAGTGGCCCATGTTGACTGGACGTCCACACTAAGCCTGGTATTGATATGGATCCCCCGGAGGAGTCTGGGGGATGCAGGTCTACTAAGGAGGGGCGAATCGGGCCAGGGGGGAAACCCAGCAGCCAAAAGTCCCCGTATCGGGCAGTAGTGGGATAGCGGCCGGGAGTGGGCGCTTAGTAACAGCCTGACCAATAAAATCAGACCCGTTTCTTTTGCTACTATGTCAAATAACTCCCACAGTGTAAGTGTATGTTTAGTGTGTACTTTATTTTTGCGTATTAGATACCTAATTTTTAGTGGTCTGTTTTGTAGTTACCGTAGTTACCTGGGTATTTAGTCATAGGTAAGTACTTAGGTTTGGTTAGCATTTCAAGACTTTTTTTTTTTTTTAGTAAGTAGCCTTTTTATCGTCCCACTGCTGGGCACAGGCCTCCTCTCACACGGAGAAGGATTGAGCATTAAAGAAAGGAATACATAATACATTAAAGCATTTATTTTTTGAATAGGTTCATGCTATCTATCTTTCAAATACCTATTAACGGCCGTTCCCAATAACCTATCTAACTCTGGATTTGCTTACCAGAGATAGGATTTTGACATTACTTGTATGGGGCTAATGTCAAAATTCTCAGAGATAAATAGAATATTGATTTCGGCAGTTTATCAACACACTTTTTCTCCGTTTCAGTTCATTAATTTTGGCTACCTATGACCTCAGTAGTAGCAAGTAGCTAACTCCGGACAAGTACAATTTGACCAACCAATATCGCATGTTATCAGTCCATTACTCTAGATCCCGTGGCAGTGTGATGAAGGTTAACATTAAAATATCACTTTTTATGTTCTCGACTTTTCCTGGAACGTAATACTGGTAAGTACGTCTATGTTCCGGTTACTGCAAGAACTTTCAAAACCCAAGGTCCTTCAAGACATTATCGTGGCACATTCTCGTTTCATTCAAATCCGTATTATAACTCCTATTTTCTAGGTCGTAAGGGCGATTTTCATTGTATGTAAATCATGTGGTCATTATACTCGTATAAATTGTAGATTAATTATTGTTATAGATTTAGTAGGGCGTTGTTTTACGGATGTTGGTGGTTTCGGCTTGTAATTGTATTTAACGAGAGACTGGGAGAATTGTGTGGGCACGATCACGAAAAATTAGAATTGTCAACTGAATTAACATTTATCGAAGTCGGAGATAAGATATCGGATTGATTTGCAACTTGCTTGTTATTAATTAAATGAGTGTGTAACTTTTTCAATATTGTTTGTAAATTGTATTATGCTGATTTTTTTGAGACAAGTGGGATGAGTATTAAGCCTTTTTACTCTCTCGAGGGTAGTTACTTAGTTAACTTTGTAAGGGGATTGAAAATATGACATTTCGGTGTGAGATTTTAGGAATTCTGAGGGGACAGCGCGTACGCAGTCCCCACTACCAAAAATAACGCGTCCGAGTTATCCACATTAGGGATAATCGCAGGGGTCAACCTATCCGCAGTGCAATGGATAGACCTCGCCCTGGGGGAACCGCCTTCTTGATCACGGTATCCCCTACGCCAGGTAAGTATGAATTCAACAATGTTACAAGCGAGGGTCGTTCGACGACGGAGAATCTTAACACCGCGATTCAGCTTTGGGGCGCTTTTGTTCAACGCCATCTAGGGATGAAGTCAGACTAAAAGCGTCGCGACGCCATGAGAAAGACCACTCCCCACCGTTTTCCATTATCAAAATAGGACACCATTATCAAAAGTGAAGAAGCAAATTACGAAGGTGTATAGTCTTATCTAACAGCTATAAGTATTTGTAGACACGAATAGATTTCGATAATTGATATGAAATTGATGGATAAACAATTTGCATCTGAAATAAACATTTGATGGAGATATAAGATAAAGGTCTATTACCTATCTATTACCTTATGTATATATATATATAGTTATTATATATTTAATTTCTACTGTTATAGTATATAAGTATTTTTATTTAAATATATATTTATGTTTTTCTGAATATATTTCTCTTTCAATTCTCCTACACAGTCTGTCTACATCTCTGTACTCTAACTCTCCTACTACGGGTCTGCTGGAAGAGATTTCATTAGAAATAAGCAGTACTTTTGTACTATTTTATATAATACTTACTTCTTCTTCTGTCATGTATTTACTGTGTACATAAATGGTTAAATAAATAAAAATATGGTAAGATTATAAATAAAAGCGCTTGCTACATAATCTAAGCTGTAAAGTGGTCTGTCAACAGTTGGGTAAGTAATCCTGAGTCTAGACTGCGGGGGCGTGCGTAGGCGATCTACACTTATTATTATCAATTATTTTTTAAGGAGGTTGTTAAAAGAAAGTTTGCCTCTTTACAGTCTGCCGAAGACCTAGTTATCCCACTAGGTAGATATGCAGATATGCATAAGGTTGACTGCGATATAAGTTAGAGGAATTCGGGGAGGGATAAATTTTCTTCAAGTAATATTCTTCAAAAGAAGCTTCAAGTAGGTAATTAGATATACCAAGTTCCTGGAGCCAGGTTCAGAAAACATTTTTTTTCTCGAAACGGACAGTAAAATGTTAAAATCCATTATCAATAAAAACTACGTAATAAATATTCGCTTCTACCTAATAATTTTCAAGATGAAATCAATGTCAACATGTTATTTTTCACGTGGGCAGGTCAAGAGACTAAAAGCTGTTACAAAAAACTAAACTTCATCTAAAAATAGTCATGTAGTTATGTTTGTACATATGCTAAAACAAAATACAAGTGTACTAGAACTAGTAAGACGATTGAATACTAATGTAAGTGCATTTAGGTAGGCTTAAATTGCAACTGGATCGGACATTCCTTGGGCGAATGGTAAGCTAACCTTTGGCTTGGCCTGACATTACGTTCACTGTTGCGGTCATGGGACTTACACACAATATGTTCGAAATAAAAGCTTATTTGTTACATATTGTACCTACTATGTGATGTGATAAGCAATAGTCTAAAGTATAAACTCCAACTTCTAATCTTCTTTGTTTATTGATATAGTAACGTGAAGTTCGAAAATCAATTCTTTAGTTAGGCAGGCAATATTTGATAGGCATAGATTGTGATAGATTTTTATAAATAAGCTTGTGAACTAATTCTCTACCTAAGCTTATCTAGTTATCTTCATAAGTGAAGGAGGATAATATCCGCGGTTTCGCCCGTATCTTGTGAAAACTACTTCGAACAACAGTATATAGTACAAGTCCTTGCGCGAAAAATGGGCTGTTCAACGTTCGGACCAGGAGTTACTGAGATAAACGCATTGAACCAAACAAAGTTTATAAACCCCAGATTATTAATTGAATAGGCCATGGATCAACGACAGAGCTCTTAGAATTATAGACGTAACAATACAATAAACGAAAGTAAAATAACAATACAAAACTAATTTCAGATTTTTCCAGTACTCTGCACTAAAAATAGTTAGGAAAAAATCTAGATAATCGGCAAATCTAGCTATGTTATACCTAAGGCAGTAACCCATAATATTGTGTAACTCTGTACCCACCAAAAACATAAATGTAAAAAAGGAAAGCCAAGTTCAATACAAAACCTATGCTTGGTTGTGGGCTTCGCCGCAAAAAGAATGGAGATCTAAATGAGTACCAAGTTCTGTACAAAATCCAAATATGTATTTAT
>NWSH02000517.1:12760592-12777292 GCA_002382865.2 Heliothis virescens
GAGGCGGATGACGGGGAGTAGCGACCCCGCGGGTACCGAGTGCTCCAGGGAGAGTATACTGTCCCTCACCTCCGGCTTGCCGGAGTGAACCATGACGGGGGACGGGTCTCCCGCCTCTGGCTTGCCTTCATTGGCCGTCCAGAGTGGAGTCGCTAGAGCAGGGTTAATAGCCCTGTTCGGAGGGTGGGTGCCTCGTGGTAAGTGGCGAGTGGGCCAGAGATGCTGGACAAGCGCGTGATCTGAGTTTAAAGTCCGGCGAGGCATCTTCATCCTTCAGCCGCTCACGTCCCTGTTGCCCTCTTGTTGCAATTCTCGCGACTAATTCCCGGGGGCCCAGTAAGTGAGCTGGCGAGTCTCCACCTGCCATTTTTACGTGTATTTATTACATAGTTACCGGCAGGTGCCATAGTTCCCATAGTTTCCCATATCCTAGTCCATCAACATCCCATCACAATAGCCCAAGTAGTATATTCCATATTTAGCAATAGTTTAGCACAGAACCGGGGATTGTCCTTGGGTACATTTACATAGTGTATACAGGGATAATCGTCGGCTTTGTGTCACCATCTCATTAAAGTTGTCTCAAAAGGGCTTCAGCGTGTTGGCTTCGGCCCCACGTTCGCCTTCCAAAATTCCGGGACTCTGTAGTCCCGTGGTCTGGTAGAGACATACAAATATAATAATAATAAACATTTATTTCAGACCATAAGTCCATAAAAAACAAAACAAAAAACACACAAAAATACATTTCAATTTTACACACAAAAATACTAACACTATACTAACACTAAAGATAACTTATTTTAAATACTGGTATGACGCACGATGGCTGGTCATCCAGTGCCACATCATTGGACTATCCATCCTGTCGGCTACTATAGCCACCAAGCTGTTGGAGCTGTCGCGCACTCGCCGCATCAGAGATGCCATCCGTGTCCGAATCAGTGCGTGAAAATCTGGAACGCCATTCTCCGCGAACATCCCCGATGCACTGCAAAAACGCGGCAGCCCCAACATCACTCTGAAGGCGTTATTGTATTGGACCCGCAGAGCACCGTACGAGCTTTTTGTACAGCTGACCCATAGGGCACACGTGTACATAGATTGGCAATACGCTCTAAAGAGTGTAATTTTCACCTCCCTTGTACAACGTGCAAACCTACGAGCCAGCATGTTACATCGAACTGCCAATGCCCTGCGTTCCCTTTCCACGTCCACATCGTCAGACAGACTATCGGTGACCCAATGCCCCAGATACTTGAACTTCGTGACTCTGCACAACTGAGCGCCTCCCAATGTGACTGGTGGGACAGTATCGTAACATTTATTACCCGCTTTAAAAACCAATAGTTCGCTCTTAGTCGCATTGTACCTAAGGCCGTGAGCCACCGCATAATCCTCACAGATGCGAAGAAGCCTCCTAAGTGCACTGATCGATGGGCTCAGCAATACCATATCATCCGCGTAGCTGATGTTATTGACGCAGTGCCCGTCAATGGAGCACCCGATATTGGCATTGCTGAGCTCACAGATCAGCTCGTTTACATACAGGTTGAATAGCTTGGGTGAGCTGATTCCCCCCTGCCTCACCCCACACTCCAACCCGTATGCATCCGACAGGACACCTGCCCACTTAACATAATTGTATTGGTTTTTATACCAATACTTTAGCATCCTGATGATATCGCTTGGGAGGTTCTTGACATTTGACAGTTTCCTCCATAGGCAGTCATAAGATACGAGGTCGAAAGCCCTGGAGAGGTCCAGAAAACATGCATACACAGGTGTTTTCATATGTCAACTGGGAGTGGTCTTAGCCCATCGCAGTCATACTGCTTATTACCCTAAGCTCTGCGTTCAATAGGTGATTAGACTCGCTGCCTATCAAACCTTCTAATGATCTGACCTATTCAGGACCTCCATAAAGAACAATTTAGCAGCATACATCTTGATTATGTTATTACAAACGGAATGTTATTATAATTAAAGTCTTTGACATTGTATGCAGGTCATGAATTATGTCATGTAGGTACTGGATTATGTAATGATTTGTTGATATAATCGTGACCTCTACTGTATTTTGTCAAGGTCTATAATCAGCTGATTTAATATTGTGACCTAATTAAGTTAAGCAATGATTATTTGAGTTTATATTATTTGAAGGTACTTTCTTCATGCCAATCTTTGGAGAGCTTGATGGAGTGTTTAGGAATAGAGATCTTTCAAAAACATGACAGTTTAGTTAACCTTTATCGCAGTTTTTTAAGCTGAAAGGCAAAAAATTATCATTATAACTTGCTATTTTAAGAAATTACGAACAGTTTAAAATAAATTCGATCTTTAAATAGTTCATTCAAAGTCTACAAAACTCGTAGCTAGGTAGGTACTTACCACACGTAACATTACTCAAATCAAAACTATAAAAATATCACTCTCAATTACATAACAAGCAATTTAAATAGCCTTACAATTAATAACGACTTCATTGAACCTGTTATCAATTGGCAACCATTGCAAAATGCACCTGTGGTGCATAAGGTACGACCGACATTCAGCGAAATAGTCCACTTGATAAGGCTGGTTGCACAATGACACCTTTCACTAGCGTTGTGCAAGTGTCCAGTAGTGCAGATCAAGGTCATGTTTTATAATGAGGATTTATGTTGTTTGTTTGTTAGTTTATGAAGCATTGGTGGTTATTATATAAAAGTTGATGAGAAAAAATCGTCTTTTCATCAAACGTTTGCAAGCTTTTGGTCAGAAATTGCTCGTTATGACTCGGTATAAAGATATAGATTACAAAAATTATGAAGAGATACAAAAATTTTGCAATTTTTTTTATACCACGTTTTATAATAAAAGGGTATCCTACTATCCTACTGGCGTACTATTTATCTTTAGTAAGGCTTCCCGCACACTGCAGACTAAACAGTCGGCCGACAGTCGATCCGTTGGTAGACAAAATTTTTTTTTTAAAGAAAATCGTCTGTTCAATCGATTTTTTCAGTCCGTCTTATACCGAAAATAAACTACATCATTGTAATTTGCATGCTACCATTCATCTTCATACTGATTTATGAGCGCGAACAAACTATCGGCCGACTTAAAGTCTGCAATGTGCGAGAGCTCCAAGGCTCCAACCCTTCGTACTCTTGTCTCTTGTCAGACCATTGCTACGCAAAGGTCTCTCCTAAGGCACGCTATACAGCCTTATATCTATCGTCCTCCGCATAGTAATTAATAGTGAGTACCTACAGTAGGTAATTAAAGATATATGGAAATATTTTACTCACATTAAATAGACAATAATGACAAAATATGTTATTGAAATGACAACTTATCATTTACGAATTGTTATTATGTAACAGTATAATATATAAACCATGTATATTAAACACATAACACGTCATTAGGCACGCCCAAATTAATAATTTCCATAATTCAAAGGTAATATTTATGGTGACAAAAAAATTGCTCTGTTAGCGATCGACGAATGATTTATCTTTCGCGCCTACGTATTAAATATCGTTTTAGTTCAGCCATGACCCTATAATAGTAATTTGATTGGTTGACATAAAGGTCCAGTTAACATAGGCCCAGATAACGAGGTATTATGTAAATACTCGTAGCGTCTACTTATAAGTATCTATATTTATTTTAGTTAGTCACTGTTCATTAGTAAAGGTAATACATAATTTTGCTTGAAAGGCTTTTGTGTCGGAAATCCTAACTATAGATGCGAAAGTAACTGTCTAGTCTATCTGTCTGTATTCTCGCCAATATTACTGAAAGGATGTAAATGAAAGGTAGATAGACAGATAGTACACTGCCAGAAAGATTACGTAGCCTTATTTTTTACCCGGTTGCTGAAAGTGGTTTTCCCGGGACGTGAGTGTAATCGCGGAGAAGATATTCTTACCTATTTAATTATCTTAGGTCAAAGTAATGTGCCGCGAAAGTCACGCGTAGTAGTTCTCGTGACTCCTCAGACAGCAAAGCGGGAGAAGGACATGATGGCGGAGTTTTTAGTGGGTGTGAGTCCCGCAAAACCACTTCTAGGTCTAAGTAATGTCATCCGATATAAACAAAAGAGTATCGCATAAAGAACCTATATTTCTTTTACGATGTTTGTAAAACAAAAATTACGACGTTACATTAGATAATTACATGCGAAGTTACTCGCGTCTGAATGGGCTTAGAACCGCCATGATTAGGTATCATTTGTCATGCAAACAAAACAGTCATGTGGCTAAGTTCAAACTGTAATTTACTGTGATTGATGGGTGTTACCTGCCCATACTGTTCGCGATAGTGTTAATTAATATAATTAGTTATTATTTAAATAATAATCTCTGTGAAAAGGTCACGGTGTGGTTCGGCCAGCCTTGCGTTTGCGCCGCATTTGTGTCAAACGTGAACAGATCGTTTAATTAGTAGGTGTAGTAAGTGAACAATTATTGGGGGCGGGCCTTGTATGGACTCTTGAGAATTATGATAATAATTAGTAGGTCTAAAAGTTTTCTTAGCATTTTTCGGGTTATTTAACAATCAATCTTCATATTTGGAGTTGCCAGAAACTAATACTATTCAGATACTGTAGAAAAGAAAAGCCTCATATTTTTACCATCTATGAAATCTGTAACTAATTTTACCAAGCGTAAAAGAATGTGCATTTGTATATAAAGGCATCGGTATGTCTTTGTTGTTATTTTGAAACTCTCCTATATACAAATACAATGATTTGTAAGAGTGTGAAATCCAATTTCGCATTCAAATCATTGATCAATGGTGCACAAGCACAATAGATTTACTATCGAATAGCGTGTATGCCTGTTCACTCATTGTTCGCTAGTATTAATACGTTTCACTAATTATGACCATGTAAATCTCTTAGCCTTGGTTACCGATAAAGCGTATACGATCCAGTATCGATCATTGACATGCCAATAATCGATATTCAACAGCAAATATGACGGATACAGGTCGTGATAGAAACGGCATTGGCTATTATTGTCTTTGTTGCGCGTGCCCCGGATTCGAACGAAATTAGGTTCAAGAACTCATATCATAATGGCAACTTGAACTTTTTTAATGCGTGTCTAAACATTGACGGCACAGTAAAAAAGATTTTTCATAATGACTACTTGATTTAGTGGTTTTTCTTATTCAATTATCGATAGCGTTGCGAAATGGTTTGTCGACAATCACGAAGTTGGTATAACAACTCACGAGGTAATTGTTATCGACCTCTATTATGTACCCATACGATATTTATGTACTATCTACCATTGAACTTGTGTGACTTTTTGTTTAAGTTTCGAAACTACACGCATTGTCATCTCAAAGGTCATGAGCGAATTTTATTATAAGAATTAGTGTTGTGGTGTGAAAAATTGTCCGTTTAGAATATCGAGGGGTGTGAATGGGGTGATGAAATCAGCCTTCTGATCAACGAGGGTTGTGAAATGTTCGTTGAATAATTTTGTTAGCGAGTGTTACCCGTTCTTACGTATCTCTTGTAATGTTGTTGTCGCGGATTCGATAATTGGCCTCATCGTCCAATGTCACACATTGTTTCAATTGATTTTACCTTCAACTTTTGTAAATAATTTCTCTACTTCTAATCCGAGGAATTTACGCAAACGTTTGGAACATCGTAATGGCTTAATTCAATAGGTGCTTAGTGCTATTCTGTTAAGTTTGGAGTTTTCCATGTCAATTACAAATGTGAGTGCTTAATTTGACCGAAACAATGGTCTATACAGCGTGAGATGCGGTCGGAACGCAATTTGATTTATTTTTCACTGTTTCCATTGCGTTACGTAAACTATGGAGCGGGGAATTATTAAAAACAATTGAATCCGGTATAATTTCAATCGCCAGCTAATATCAACTACGAAATAATGACACAATGGTGACAGTTACGGAAGATATTTTCACAATAGTCAATGACAAATGTATTTCTTTCCCGTCAAACTAAAGTATAATACGGCGTTTTCTATTTACTTTACTGTTTCTCTTATAATAAAGTGCCCAATAGACCAATAAATAACTGAAATATCTGACACACATACTTGTATACGATTTGAATAATGGCGGATTCGCTTGAATAACTGCGTCTGTTTAACCGCTAATCTACTAAATAGAAACTCTGAAGACCTTGGTGTTACATAGAATGGTAACTAAAGGTTTGCTATGAGAAGTCTCTGATGAATTCTAGTTTATATACAAGGAGCAATAGTACAAAGAAACGATGCATGGTTTGTGGGAAAGGAAATTGATTCAAAGTATGGCTCAAAGGAAAAATATGCCTTAAAAGGACATGTTGCCCTGATCCTAAACAAAATTGAAACGGAGCAAGAGAGCTCAGGATCTAAGAGATATGGTGAATTGCACATAAATCATCTTCTTCATCTTCAAAGCCAATCATGCTACATAGTTTAATAAGACCAAAATCGAGCTCATGATAATAAGAATGGCCATATCTTATACATACATAGTTACAGTTTAGTGAAGCACAAATGCACTTTTAAAAAAAAAAAATCCTCAAGTCCTCAAGAATCGATTAAGCACAAAGCTGTAAAAAACTCAAGGATATTGTCTAACCAGAATCAGAATTTATCGTTCAAATGAATGGACACACTACAATTGCCAATGCGGTTGCCACTTCCATTGTTACTGTGTCAATATATAAGTGTTTTTATACTACACGTATATTTCCCATATTCTCTTGTAATTCGTGTGAGGTAACAACTATGAATAGGGTATTATCAAATGTTTGTAATGGCCGATGCAGTGGCGGCTGACGAAACCGCACGGAACGCTCATTTTCGTATGAAATGTGGAATAATTAATAATAATTAATAGCTGCTTGTATGTGTTGTTAAGTTAGCCGACGATTTGTTGATGGTGAAATGTTCACACAAAATGTGGTATAAGTGTAGAACTCTACCGCTTTCTGAAATTGGAGAAATATATGTTGTTATTTATTCCAATTTATTTTGATTAAAATAAATAAATAGGTAAAAGGAAACCTGTTTGTTTATTAAGTAATAATCCAAAGCTAAACATCTCCAGCCTTTTAATTTGGCCCACTGTGATTTTTTTCTTAAACATCATCTTAGAATAGTTAAGTTTGCCAAACTTTAAACATTTAATCAAAGTGACAAATATTTTAAAGCATCTATAGCTAAATAGGAAAAGTTTCAAGCCAGTTACAGAAACACAATCCTTCAGTTAACCTCAACAAAATAATTAACACGAATTAGAAATCATACCGGTACAGATCACGACTCAGTATTGTAGACTAGACACTGTATTCGTGTTTTCAGCTTGCATAATCAAAAACGGGGTAAATCATGCCTATAGATAGACAAAAAACAAAAACAATAATAGCTTTTTTAACAATCGATTACGTAAATCGAGAGCACGACTGCTACCCAATGAAACGTCTCATTTGTCGAATTTGTTAAATGTTAGACAATTAAGTTTCGTGTTTTACTCTACAGTCCATTTAGTATTTAGGTTTATTAAAGGTACTTATTTAGGTAGAGGGAAAAAAGTTTTCAGTAGTATATGGGTGCATGCAGTCATGACGAGTTCCGTTGTGTTTAGGAAGGCAAAGGCACGTTAAGTTGGTGGGTCCCCGTTGCCATTTCAACACCTTTGGCAGTAGTTATATGGAGTAAAAAGCCAGATAATCTAATAAACCAGTCTTACCAATGTCTATTTTAAGGATCTGGAGGTAGGTACGGCAGTGCCTCAATTAAGTCTCAAACAAAGCGGGCAGCCTTACATATTACATGTTAGCTTCCGCCAGTATATAAAGTAGCCCAGTCTTTCTCGATAAATGGGCTATCCAACACGGAACAATTTCTCAAATCGGACCAGTAGTTCCTTAGCGCGTTCAAACAAAGAAACTCTTCAGCTATAAGGATATTACAAGTAGCGCCTTCAAACAAATAAACTCTTCAGCTTTATATTATAAGTATAGATGTAGATTACACAACAAAGCTTACATTCAGAAGCATCCCTATAACCGAGGAAGCTTCAATTTCAAACTGTTACATAATTTTCCAAAACATAAACTGTTATCTGTTTATCAAACGTGCACTCGTATTGTCATGCATACTTCCTTCGTTACGTGATGAAGTACCGAGCTACCTCAACCCGGATACGAACCCGCACTGCACAGGTGTGTACTGAGAAATAGTTCAACACTGCCTCATTGGTATTTTATTCATTAATTTTCTTTGAGTTATTCATCAGGTGTGTAGATAGTTATTGACAAGTTGCTTATAATTTTTCTTCACTAAAATTATCTACTGGCTGACTTACCAATTCTTTAAAGATTATCTAAGTATCAGACAGGTAAGCGCTTAGTGGAGTTAACTCGTGACCAAAGGGCTAACTTATACTTCGGTCAAAGAATTTGCATTGCCATCCAGCGTGGCAATGCGGTCAGCTTTTTGGGCACGATTCCCGCTGACAGCGATGCGGATGAATTTTTTGATACATAATTTTAATTAAATTTATCTTTCTACTTTTATTTTTGTTTATCGAGTAAGTTAAGTTTGTACATATTATGTAAACAAGTGTATATTTTTGTTTATTTAGTAGCAAATCAATTCTTATTTCCTAATTGATCATAGCATTATTGAAATTACTATAGTAATTTTTAATAATACGATCAAGATATTTATTTAACAGCGGAGTGAATAAATGGAGTGTATCAGGTTTTATCTTTCTGCACTAATTAATACAACTAATCCAGGCTAATAGTCTTTCAAAATACATAGGATACATGAACATGATTTTAAGTATTACATGCTTGTCTGCAATTATAAAGCTGAAGAGTTTACCTTAGGAACTACTAGGCTGATTTGAAATATTAGTGTAAGATAGCCTTTTTTTTTTGTAGAAATTCATGAAGCTCTATTCAGTTTGTTCGATAGAAATAACTGAAAAGTTTTCCTTTCATCTTTATCTCTATAGCATTTGATGTATCCACGAGCAGTAAAATGTTCGTGAAGTCGGTTGTGATTTAAAACAAATGTGTGTAAATATTTATGGTGTAGACTGTACATGTACGTTGTACTTACAAAAATGTCGAGAAAACCTTAAATCGATTCTTGAGTACCTACGTCCGCCGTCACATTTTTTGTAAGTATGTGTTTCATAATCTTAGTTACAAATGCATAAGGTGAGGTGATTTTGGGATACATTTAATCTGATAGAATAATCTCCTTTTTCTAATCGAGGCTAAATTTTTATTTTAGATTTTGTCAATTAGTATCTAGTAGCATCTTTCCAAGATTAGGTATATCTTTACAATTTGTTTGTAAAGGAAATAAAACAAGAAAATAAAGTGAGACATTTAGGGATCAATTTCATAAAAACTGATCACGAACATGACATTATTCATCTTTTATTTCATTTTCAAAAACATTGCATTAAAGTCTAAATATTTCAGAAACATAACATTGAAAACAATTTTGTAACTAGAAACAGAATATCATTGTACTGTAGGAAGTAATAATTTAAATTCAGATACTAGATCAGTTTTATGCTAGTATTTCTAAAACCGGCACTAAGTGAGTGGTGGGCCTTGGCTCTCAGATGTTGGTACGCGGCCGAAAATAGAACATTCTCGATCATACTATGCCGTGCTAATATTCTACTGATATTATAAACGCGAAAGTGTGTATGTATGGAGGAATAAACATTTCTCCTTCACGCAAAAACTACTGCATAGATTTTGATGACACTTGACAGTATTATGTATAATCAAGAGGAATTGTATTTTATTTGCACCCTGATGATTCCGAAACTTGAAAGGATTTGAAAAAAACTCTTTCACTCTTGGGAAGTCAGATTATTCCCGAGTAATATAACCTATGTTTTGTCAGGATACGGGAAGAATTTCCCTCGGGTTTTTATGCATGTGCGGGATGTAGGTGAAACCGCAGAGCGGAGCTAGTACTATTACATTTAGAAGTATTAGCATTTATAGAGTAACAATTTATATTAAAATGTATCAATGCGTTTCCTTAGCGGTTTAATGTTCATTCTTATATTGATCGTTATCTGATTGGTATTTGTAATTCATTAATACCTTTACCTTACCTTAATTGTGGTGTCCAGATGTTAGGAATTCTTACTAAGTACTGAGACTTGATAACTGAAAGTAAAAAAGGCAGTATGTCATCTTAATTGTATATGTTTGATATAACCCTACATGGTTAAAAACAATATAATTATAGTATGAGATTTTTTGGATTGTCGAATATCGTTTTCATTTTTTCATGCCCAGCGCGGTGAGTAAGGGCCAATCCCCCCGCAGTCGCAGCTTTGGGTAGGCCCTTGTCCAGCAGGATGGCAACGACAGAATAGAATAGAATAGAAATATTTATTTGCTAGGAAACATGTGTATACATACACACACACGCAGGTGCATGTATGTAGGATAATTTTACAATTAGGTACAGGTAAGTGCTTGAAAACATGTTTGCCACTTGTCGTGGCATGCAAATATTTATAAAAGTTACGTATGATATTATAAAACAGAGTGTAAATAGAATAAAAAAAATAGAGGTTTACAAATCAAAAAACATTTACTTATTTTTTATATTACTTAAATCAAATATTTTTTCATCGAGAAACTCTTGAACTTTATAGTATGCTCTCTGTGCTAAAAACAATTTGAGCCGACGTTTCAGGGCTTCGGTATTGAGTTCTCTCACGTGACAATCACGTGATTATTATTCTTCGAACTATAAACTATAGACAAATTATATGTGTATGTTGTTTGTTTTATTAGTAAGTGCGGTAACCACTTGCGGATTATGAAATAAAAAGGTATAGAACTGGATTCATCTTCGCTTTACCAAATCTTTCAGATAGACCTTGCGTGATCACAATACTGTAAGTACTTATTACTCATAATCCTATTTTCTTTTCTACTGCAACAAATTCTAGAGTTATTTAATAATTATTATTTATTAATACCGCAGGGTTTAATTAATACCAACAGCTGTTCACTGAGAACTGTTATTTCATGCTTAAGGCGGTGTTACAATACACGCAAACAATGTAGCACTGGCTAATAATTTTACAATGTGTTGCGACCTTTTTATTACTATACTAGTTGGAACAAGGTCCTGTTCAATATAGTTAAATCCATTAAATAATATTCAGTGTTCATGTCACTGAGATTTATTGGATTTGTTATGCTTTGTTTAACAATTAATTAATGTTATTTTAAAATTGAAATCAATTATTCATTTATTTTAGTTCAATTCAAAATCAATAACATTGTTAAATGTACAATACAATAGTAAGTATTTATCTATGAATGATATTCATGTGTTGCGAATTGGAATATTACATTTATTGTTAAGTGCAAAATTGTTTAAATTATAATGTATCTAGCATCTACCTTGTGTAGGTACTTATATTTCAATACCAGTTTTAAAAATAAGTGATATAAAACTTACGTTAGGTGTCCCTTAATTTTGGTTAAGGAGATATTTTTTAAGGGATTCTGGTGAAAATAGGTATGTTTGGGGGTTGTATTGACCTACCTCAGTCTGTCAAATTTCCATAGATTTTCAACCTCATCACAATAGTGGAAGGTTAATGTTCAATTAGTAAAATTTTACAGATTTAAGTAAGTTGACTGCTGTCGTCTGTACAAAACTGTTATGCAGAAAACATTTTATCTAAAACTCTTAATACTTACATTCGTTTTAACTAACCCTTTCCATCAATCCTTCTTCTTTCATCATTACTATCATACGCACATCTAAACTTCTTCAATATACCAAGGCTAAGTACCGATACACTTAAACTTTATCTACTCTAACATTTAAAAAAACAAGGACATATTTCTATTATCATGCATTTATCAATCATCAAGTCCTACGTCAACGTGAACCAATTTTCAAAATGCCAAGGCGTAATATATAATTGCACTGGACTATATTGCCGGCTAGTCTAATTAGACCTATCAAACACTATAGCCTACCCTTCGGTGTCTTTTGTTTTTGTAGCCAGTGCGGGGCGAGGGAGGTCTTGCTAAAGTGGTTAATATAACCAAGTGTCCAGTTCAGATTGAGCACTATGTCGGTTCTCACAGTACGTACCTACTATTAATATGACTATTTATTTAAAGGTCAAACTAGAATACTTGAGGTACAAATGAATTAGATCAGATTAGAAGTGTCTTGGTAATTAATGTGGGTTTTATTCACATGGATAAATACCAAGTTTTTTGTTGATTTTTAATGTGCCATAACATTACCACGGGCATAGATACAGTCAGCGAATTTAAAGACAGCAAACGCGGCCGGGTTCATTTACTTTCAGCAATTAATTAAAATTAATATTAATCAGTTTCGACAAGATGTTTAAAGATGGCTGATTTAATTACATTTTGATTGTATGTCCATAGACATTATTTTAATTAATCTGTGCGTCCTTTTAAAAGTAATTTGAGTTATACATTTTTCTTAATCTACATTCTTTTAAAAGCTTTTTTATTGAACATACCTACTAAACCACACCAGTGGGTATACGAAAAAGTAGCGTTAGCAAAAATAACAAAGTATCAATCAGATGATTGTTTCAAAAACCTTGGTTTATTTCGTTCACACGACAGTCATACAAAAGGACTTTAACAACACGCAAAAAATACCAGATTTGAATGTCTTAATCCGGAATGGTTTAATGATAAAGTAGTCCTATAAATCGTTCCATTATTTTTTTATGTACCGAGTATATTAAAATGCATTATTGGCAATTTTTATCAGGTACATTAATTATTATTTGATTTAAATGTTTAATGAATTTACACCTTTAGGCAAGGTGTCGTGTGACCAGTTTTATTATCCCCGAAGGGTAAATTGTCGCAAATTGTATGAGGGTTATCATTTCCTGAATTATATCTATGGTACACATATTTATCTTTACCTCATAATTCTTCATCTAACAGACTTTTGTAGGCTTACTATATGCGTATAGACGTATTTTATATCACACTCCATTTTAAAAGTATTTTCATGCCACGTACATGAGTAGTCTAAATTCTTGCTGAAAAATATCATCGCCCAACTCCGCGAACGAACCTGCATCTGTAGGATCAGCTTTACCCTAGAAGTATTCCTTCTAGATATGTCAGAACTGTCTCATTACATCACATCAGTCCTACTACATCACGATTACGATAACTTCTCGATCGTGTTCCAAGTCACATAAAGTCCATACCACATCCAGAGCTGAATGTTCATTGGTCACAATTTTCCAGTTCGAAGGAATAAAGCTTAGACACGTCATGTACTAAACGGGTAATTTGTATTGCAATGGGCATGGCAAGCGAGGGTAAAGGTTAAGTAATGTGAGAAGCGTCCTTGACTAAACTGTTCTCAACGAAATGGACGTAAACATTTTTCAAGTGTTTATTTTGGTTTTGGTGGAACAAATCTATCCGGCGTTTTTGCTTAAAGGCTAGATAAGTGTGAAAGGTCAGGGGTGGTTTTTAGACATGTATGTGTACATGTCTTGCAGGTATAAACCTTTAAAGAGACAGTAACCATATAGTAGCTTGGTATTAAAGCCCTGTCATATTCTTCATCAAAGACTTTATGAGAGTAAAGTCTAAGAGATAAGTCAAAATAATTCAGTTTTGTTGTATGACTTTAATATAGCGTAATCTTCAAGGCGCCGTTGCACCGTAACAACACTTGCACCAATACATACCCCACTTAAAACTGTGTTAACACCGTAACTTGAAGTAGGTACGAGTAAGTAACAAGTGTAAGCGACATACAAATAGGTGCTACAGTTTATTAATAAACACTCTCTTTAGCAACACTCGAAATTAATGTCATACCCACCACGAGTTGCGCTAACTTAACCCAGTCCAAAACTGAAGCAATACAATTTACTTTCGATTTTATTTTCCATAGTAGGGCTTTATTACTTTGCAATATTATTTAGGGCGTATTGTTTGTTTCATAATGGACTAGCAATTATGTTTTTGTTAACAATATAATCTTTCATGACTGACAGTCCCGCCCAAAGATCGATTGCTAAAAATGTCGAGTCTAACGAAATAATGGTATTGTTTTAAATTCTTTCTTATCTGCCTCCTTTGTGGTGGAATCTGAATGCAAATTAATTTATAAGCTTGTGTTTTAATACTTGCATAATGTCTGAAAGGAGTTCTGTATTGTTTTTCGTTGCAATAGCTGTTGACATGTAATGTTTTGCTTGAATTCTCTAGACAAAGCGAGCAATATTTTTACTTTTTTTTTTCTAGCTGTTTTCTAAATAAGGACTGGAAATCTAAATTTAAAATTAATGAGACGCAAATTGTTTACGGAACTTCTTAGTTCCTGCCGCTTTGTGTAGTAACAAAATACCGCAGTAGCAGCTTAGTACATGTTAACAATCGGCCATTTTGTTACATGTGTAGATAATCAACTTATCCGTCTATTATAATCTTCATGTATAATTTATTAACAATTACATAGAAAATCGAGGTAATTATCATCCTATGATTATGAATAATTATATAATTTCCTGTGATTTCAATTAGTTTTATGATTTCCGAATGCTATAATTTTTTGCGTGTCTGTCCGTGTGGCCTTGACAATAATATTGTATGTCGCATGAATGAGATAGATATAGGAAATGGTTTATGATCAAAGCTCTAAATATTTATTGGATTTATTTGGGTTCCGTGGTGAAATTATAAATCATACTTCTGAAACTATATTGCAGCCCAACTTTTCACTTAAGTATAAATAAAATAAAAATAAAAAAAGCGTGTTAATAAGGTTGTGTACTGAACACTACCTTATCATCACCATCGTAGACGTTTCTGAGTTCTATCATTGGTCACCGGAAAACTGCTAAGTATCCGTAATAGAGCTTTGTCGTGTTCTTAGCATAACAATAATTTACCTAATATATTTTCAGTTTTTTCTTTTTATCATTTCATTTTTAATCTCAAGATATTTTTATGTTCAAGTACAAAACCGTGCAATTTTAGAAATTAGGATATGCGGGTCTCTTGACACAAAAGGACTTGTAAAGTAACTCATTACTGGAGTAATTTAGATTTTTTCTGTACTTGATTTAGTATTTTATAGCTTACATATAATTCAGTCACGCAATATTATAATGATACCTGCCTATATTAGTATGAATGTTAAATTAATAACAGATTATAATATTTTATATCCAAATCTGGATATGCTGATAGAGAAATTAACCGATTTTGATGGAAAAATACTAGTTGTACTTCATGGTAGATTATGACGGAAAATAGAAACATGAATAAGTAAAATTGGGCATATTTTTAGAACTCATTATTCTACATACATAAGGGGTTTATTATTGACAGCTCTATAAATTGTCCTCAAAGGTTTCCCAACTTTTCTAGTCAAGGGAGCATAATGTGAAGCATAAATTACCTGTCATTGTCGCAAGCAGCCTTGCACGTAGGACACACCATCGTGACAAGACATGATCACGGAATTTCTTCAAATCGTCTCTTACAAAATGTGACAAATCCGTGAAACATGGTTTAGTGTTGTGAGACGTGGTATGCTTGGGAATTGATGGAATTATGAATTTGTAGCATATCTATTGTTAGGACTTGCATGATTTTTGATGATAGGTTAATAGTACATATCTCTGTATGTAGCAATTGATTTTTCATGTAAGTAAGCTAAGTAAATTGTCAATGGTTCGAAAGCATTATTAAAGTTTAAAAATTATATTAATTTATTTAGGTTTTGTATATACATAGTTATGGTGATAAGTGTATTAATTTTCGGGCCAGTTTCATTAAGTTATAGATATCTGAAAGTTATATGACCTATGATCATGCTACAGAAATGTTCTTTATTTTCACTGCTTTTCTATGGCAGGATCTATCAGATAGCTGTAAACTGGCCCTTAGAGTCCCAATTTTTGAGGGACATGAGAAATAACCAATTTATCCACTGCGAATGGAGAAGAACGTACTATCTTTTTAGAGGCCTCGGTGTTCCGGGGTCAGTATTTCTTTGTAGTATAGCTCTTTGATCTATATATAATCTAGACACGCGGCAGCGTGTCAAGCCAAGTTCAAGCAAAGACTGGCTGGCAAGCGCCACGTGTACATTTACACGAACCATTTGGTGCCACTTTTTACCCCTCCATAACTCAAAACCTATTAAACGTAAACACTTGAAACTACGTATGTTTCATTATGTCCATGAGGACACCTAGAAGCCCAAATTTCATGAAGCTAGCTCAAACGGTTATAAAGATATGAAGGTCCAAAAGTCGTAAAATTCCCACTGACTGACTGACTTATAGTACCTAAACCTAACCTACTTCCAGATAACCTAGAAATATGAAATTTGGAACCTAGCTCGGTAATTGTGTGTAAGCGTAGGAAAAAATCTGAAAATAGAAAAAAGTTAAAAAATAGGGGGGGTCCCCATACAACGTCACACGTTTATTGTATGGGGACCCCCCCTATTTTTAAATATTTTTTAAATTTATAGTATTTCTTGTTATAGCAGCAACGGAAATACATCATTTGTGAAAATTTCAGCTTCCTAGCTATAACGGTTTATGAGATGGGCTTAGTAATACGGTCCCATTTTACCCTTTGGGTACGAAATCCTAAAAAGAAAACTATACAG
>NWSH02000517.1:12782925-12804145 GCA_002382865.2 Heliothis virescens
AATAACTTATGTAATAACTTAAGACAGAAGGTCCTTTAAGTAGAGACTAAATAGATTAACCGACTTGGTATTACATGGATCTCACAACTTTTTACGGTAGAGAGATTGCGCTGCGAGACTTGGGTTTTTTACAGGATGTTTTGATGGCATCTCATTTACCGTGTATAGGTACTATAGGCTACTTTTGATCCCGGTGTGCGGGGTAGTTCCCACGGGACGCGGGTGAAACTAGTAGTGGAAGCTAGTCAAGTTTGAAGCTCTGAAAGTATCTTCAGAGCTACAAATTTTAAAACGCATATTTATTTGCCTTTTATTGCGAGACTAACAGTTGTTGCGCCGCATTCAACACACACCTTAACCAGCGCAGGACATTATACTACTACAATACAATGTAAACTATAGTACGGTGTATTCTACCGATTCGTTTCAGTTTCTCAATGCTGACATTATTTGAGAAGCACTTCGCAAGCAGTATCATCATTGTCCGACTGTAATAAGGTTGCTCGTGTATTTTGTATCTATTGTTATTTTATTGCGAATGGTCACAATGTATTATTAAATGGATGGCTTGTAAGAGCATGTATTTTGTTGACTTTTGGGTAACCGCTTTAGTTACTAGATTTTTAAGAAGCTTTATATACTCTACTACATGGATAAAAAGTATAGTAGCCTTCTTATGAGTTTGCTATCTAACCTCGGAAGATTTTTCAATTAGACCAGTAATTCCCCAGATCAGCGCATTTCAACCAACGAATAAAATAGTACAGATTATTTTTGTACAGATTTTATATGTAAAGAAATTAATTTAAAAATTTTACACAAATTATGAAGATGCCACAAATTATAACAGTAACCATAACAGTAAAATTAATAAGACAGATACGTCAAAATTTCGAGAAACCCATCAACATTATGGTCACAAAACTAATCTCCCATAGAAGGAGTCGGGGTATACAACCTCTTTTTGGCACAACTGTGATCTCATTCTCTTTGTTAGGTTGCGAATTTACCGCCAAAAATGTAACATAATTGTCTATGGTTAGCACTCCTCTATGGCAGCGAATAATAAGGTAATTACGCGAATTTTGTCTCTAAATAGTTTTTGTATGCAAATTTTGTTTGAGTTATTAGTTTTTCTATACTTTTTTATGGGTTTACGGAAAGAATTCTTGGTGTTTTGTATGAATATAAAGTTAATGCTGCGATTATAAAGCCTTATTCAGATTAAGCAGTACCGTTAACCTTTGAGTGATAATTTTGCTGTTCCTGGTTGAATTCATGCTATTTATAGTTTTAAAAGTACATCGATATACATCAGATTGAACTTTTTGCGAAAGAGCAAAAAAAATAATTCTGTGAGGTTCTTATTTTGTCCTTTGAAGGGACTTAGTATGGTATTGTTTAATTGCATTGTAGATTGCTGTCACTGAATTTCAACTGTAGTACACAATGATAATTTTAATTCTATATGCGATATAGTTGAAGAAACCAGCGGAATAGCCAATAATCTATTGATCACGAAACAAAAGTCAGTAAAAGAACTGACTTGGTAAGTGCAAATAAAACCTTGAGGGTCGCAACACCGTAGACCGCAAGTTTAGCACCGCTGAACTAAATTGTTATATAAACTGTAGGCAACAATGAAATATCGCAATTAATGTCTAAATTAATGAGCATGCAAGCCAAGCAAGGACACATTCCTTTGTAACTATTTCATTTAAAAATAAAAGCTCGAAACAAATATATCATTACGAAGCATTTAAGGCACATTATTTTCCTCTACTTTTCATATAAACTATAATTAAAAACACAAGATTATTACCGTAAATAATAGTCAAATGAGATTTCATGGAAACGAGAGATTATTTAATTTTATTTAATAATGCACTTTAAGTTGTTCTCAAGCTTTTATGGCATTACAGAAGCACTTCCGTGTAGTTTTCAAGTGATATGAGAAGTCAGAAAAGTTGAGCAATTTACTCAGTTAAGGTCGAAGCTTCACACGCTCCCTTTAAAAACTTTCCTACCATATAGGTCACCTATACTATATTATTTATACTATAAAGCTGAAGAGTTTGTTTGTTTGCTTGAACGCGCTATTTTCAGGTACTAATGGAAAAATATTTCAGTGTTAGATAGCCCATTTATCGGTGAAGGCTATTTGTTATACAAATAGCTTATAGCAATAAACAAGACAGGATTTCGCATAGCAGAGTATTTATCCCACTCCAAAATAAATTCGTAGAAAATCAACGCATATGACTATTCTTCTAATGCACTAATGAAGCATATTAAATAAGCTTATTTATTAAATTCCAGCAAAAAAAAAATACGTGTGCAAAAGTTATAGGTAATGTAAAAGCTCTGTATTTACAAAGGTATTTTGATTGTTTTTAACAACTTTCAATTACTTAACTAGAGTATATTTTTGAGTATATATATTTGCCGCAAAACATGGCAAAACAAATAACTTAACCACTAACCAGCAGACTTATTAAGTACAAACAAAGCGATAATTACAGCCCCCATACAACATACACTTAAGATTTCAGATAAAAGTACATTGTACATACAATAATGGCAGCTGTATATAACTTAAGGATATCTAGATGACTATTATTAGGCAGATAATAAACCAGGCAGCTAGGGTTTGTCTGAAGTGACATAATCTAGACGTATTCTTGCAAGACCTTTAGAATCAAGGCTGGATCAATTGTACAATAAGATAAAGCCATTACGTGCTCAACTTTCAGTTTTTTATAACAAATGGTGCAATAAATTGATATTATTTTATTCAGTGCGTGAATAATGTTTTTCCCCGTTTTGGTTTTGTTTATTAAGTTGAAAAAAAATAGTAATAAATTCAACATAAAAAGTACAGTAATCCTTTTTCATTTATTTTCTGTATATTTTTAAATAATAAAAAAGTAGATTGTACGATTACATTGGTTAAGATTGTGCAAAGAAGCTTAATTTGTTTATCCCACATTGATTTTAAACTACGTTCTTAGCGACCTGTATTTTGTAAAAAATGCGGATATGCTCATATGACAGTGACCTCAAACACTTGACCAGCACAAAGATTTTTTATTGATTTACAATATGTTAAGAAACAAAAACCTGCTCTATATTATATACCTTATGATCCATATTTGATCAGCTAGCCAGCAGATATTATAACACCAAGTTACGATGTCGTTTATTTCGATCAAATAACACCTAAATTACCAGCAAAAACAACTTTGTCAAATACAAGAATAATACAAACTTAATTTGCTGCTGTAATCCCACTTCTTTCTAACACAATGTACCGTGAACTAAATACTATAGCTGCAAATATATCTTTGTGTAAATACGTTGGTGATAGTATGAAAAAGTTCCGTTCTGACGTAGAGGTCGTTGCAAGGCCGTTGTGAACGATTATAATATTATAATGTATGAATAATTCCTCGGAATTAGGTCTTAGCGACGACTGGTAGTGTTAAAGACGTAATTATAATAAATCGTTATAAATGCATATAATTATACTAAACTAGTTTCAGACTATGATTTGCTGTATTGTGATCGGAAAGGCTGATTTCTGCGTCATATTAATTTGAAAAAGTCTCGACTGGCTCATGTATATGGCAATTATTTGGCAATGAAGCCTGAAAATTTGTGGAGATGTAATTTGTAATGTTTCCAGGAATGGCTACTTGTATTTTAGATTTTTAAAATACAATTCATAAGTCAAATTGATGTTCTCCATGAAACATCTGAAATTGTTATATTTTTAAGTTGATCCAAATGTATTTACAGTTTGTGTAGCATTACAAAAAAACACTTCAAAGTAGCAGATCTTTTGTGCTTAAATAGCGCTGAGATACTTAATAAGGTCGTTGCCAAAGAGAATTGAAGCAGTAATTTGGAGTATGCTTTAAGAAAATGCTTTGTTTTATGACCTCGGTCTTAGTGAATGAACGTTCGCAATCGGAATTTATCAAGTTTAGAGGCCTTTACACTTATATAGAAATAAGCATTACTCGGTAATGTGTGACATTCTTTATATTTCCATATAATATAGTTTCATCTTTTATTGGGTTTGTCTCCCTGCTTGAACGACATCAGCAGCTACAAGGCCGATTAAAAAAAAATCAGCGTTAGTTACCGAGAATCGTCGATTTACCTAGAAGGGATATAAGCTACTTCCTATCCGGATGCGTGGAGTAGGGAGTTACCATTACGGACGAAACCGCTGACATAAACTAGTTACTATATATAAGTGTTTTCCTTACAGGAGCCAATGATCAACCTTGACCGGTCCTACACGAATTTCTTAAGAATTTCATAGGAACCGTGTTCTAAATAATTGATCGTGACACACTCACGCGCAGAGACGATATGACCCGACGTGTGGAATTCGATAAGTGATCTAGAATCACGCCTGCGTATGCGCAAGTTGAAGGATTTCCGCATGATTCGTGGGGCAGCCTTGTAGGTATGGGAGTGAGCCAATTTCAATTTGGAATAGCATGTCGTAACTAGTAAGTTAATTGTGTTTTTGTTTTAGACACATGCGTATATTTTTTGTTGTCTGTATGTACATTTTGTGTTTGTAGATATAAGTGTTCTTTTGTTAAGGGATTGTGACAGTTATGGAAAAGAAATAAGGTTTATTATTGAAAAATTCAATAAGTATTTTTGTTAAGAATATTTTCCTATGAATAATAGCTCTACGTAGCTTTGAGATATAATGCGCTTATACCTACATCCAATAACTTTGACTGTTGCATTATATATTTCTGATTTTCATAAAAACATTAATATAACGCACTTTCTGTATAATAAAACTTTACACTCACTACTTAAAATTTACGAAATTATAATAAGGTAATCGTGAAGTATTCATAAAATGCATTGAAGCACTCCACAGATTTACGAAATCTTAAGTAGGTACAAGAAAAAATATATTAAGAATACATAACAAGAGTACTTACTCTAAGTGATTTATTGAACAATTGATGAAATTATTACAATACATTGTTTAATAGACACCAATTTAGAAAGAACTTTGTAACTGCTACATATAGTATGGAGCCAGGGGTCTTATAACTGGTCGGTTAGAGATGAGGCCGAGTGATAAGACATTGCTTAATTGTTATTTCGACGGGAATGTTCATGTACCTACCTGATGCAGTTGTGCGTAATTGGATTTCCTTTCAACATAGTTCTAAAATTAATTATTCTTTATTGGTCCAGAAAGATTAGATATTTTATTTTTTCTTCTATCTAACCCGTTACAAGTATTCCTAAACTATGCCACATTTACCCTTTTCAGTATCGGTAAAAGGAAGAACATAACATAGAAAATTAAAAAAAAAATGCAAATCACATCAACATTTTATTTAATAAAAATAGGGGATATAATATAAACTGAGCAATTACTAGTAATATTTTTATACATTTCGAATTTTAATATAATACAATGCAACCATTTCCTGAATCCAAAACTACAACAGGTCAATAAGTACATTGAAAGGGCAAACAGTTAAATTTAACAGAACAAGTGGTAGTTAAATCTAACAAGTAAGGGCAAACTTAACTTGCATTTGCTCCGTGCAGTCACTGTCCTTCAAGTGAATTACTATCATTAGTTACTCAGGTAGGCTTAAGTGTCCAGTTGTAAACTGTGAGTTAATGTTTATTTAGATTAATTTAATCAGGATAATGGGTGCTGTTTTATGGATTTAGTTGTTGTTTTACTGTAAGACAAAGAAATATGATCCTATTGGGATATTCCTTCACATTTACCAGATTTGCGTTTTAGTCAGTCTTATTACTGGGAAAATCCAATGCCATTTTTCTGGATGCAAAACTATGTAATGTATTGTTTTTCTCTTTGGAATGTCTGCGTTCACACCACACGAAAAACTAATGACTGTTTACATTTTATTAGATATCCGAATTATTCAATTATGATTATTTCATTAATCCATTGAATCCTTGTCAATAAGAGTTGACCAAAATGTTGACCAAGGAAAGGTTATCGAGAAGATTTAAACAACGAAAGACCTTCCAAATGGTCACAGCGTACAGTGAGATAACACAGGCTTTTAAAAAGTATCAGGTGCACTCTTTCAGGTGCTATAATTATTGTCTTGCAACGTATTTCATAACAGTTATTAAAATTTCAGCAACGATACTTACCACCTGCCCGAGGGTAACAGATATTTTATCAGCAGCCTATGTAATGCCGATGACAAAACAATTGGGGTCACTCACATTATGTATCAACAATCGCATATCTCACCTACATATCTGATCTAAATATTATACAACGGTAAATGTTCGGAGTTATTTTGTAACAACAATTAACTAGGTTTAAATGTGGCTACTTAAATTGTTGTTATAATTCTTATAATAATTATGTATGCCTACAACACGATGACTGTGTAAAAATTACACTGCTTGAAATATAAGCTCTGCCAATTTGTGTTGTACAGTCAGGGTCAGAAGCGATAGATTTTCTCTTTTTCTAATACCGTTTAAGCCATCAAGGCATTTAAGAAATACTAAGTTTTAGTAAATAAAAGAAATGGTTATTCTATCTTTTTGTACTGTGATGTTAATTTTCTTCTAAATAGTTTATTTTCGTTATCTTATATATTTAATCAAAATCTTTATAATATTTTAATGCTTGTTGTGCTGATTGTACTCGCAATTATTTTGCTCTAAAAAGTAGATGAAATGTTAAAGATATTGTAATGGTCTAAATGTTTGATATTTAATTTAAAATTGTAATTTATTGCATAGTATTGTTTAATTAGGCCAGGCCAGGTGTTGCTTCTTTATAAAAAAAATATTTCCTTGATATTCTTAAAGAATTCATATGCATGAGACTTATTGTAGATGCAAAAAAAATATATTTTCTTGGTGCGTCATAGGTAAAGTTTTCATATTTATAAACCTAACTATTCCTGCTAGATCTGCAGGCAAAATGACCTTCCTGAAGCTTATTTTTTTTCTAAATTGCAAAAGGTTTTTTTTGCTTTTAAACAGTAATATACTGCAATCATTCGAACTGACTAATAAAATGAGGAAAAAACTGCAGACAGAACAGAATTTTCTTAGATCATCAATTATTTCCAATTTTAGTTTGCATTAAAAATAAACGTGACATATTTCTATTTATACAGACGAATCTGTCAAATTTAATTAATTGAACATTTTACTATAGAACCAAGAAATTTTACAGATTGAGGTAGGTTGACGTTATGGCTTCTCGTGACTCCTGTGACAACAAAGCGGGAGTAGGACATGATGGCGGAGTTTTTTGTGGGTGCGAGTCCCACATAACCACTTCGTTTCCCCGAGCGTTGTTGGTATGCGTCGGCATTTTCTTCGCTTGAATAAAAAAAAAAGGTTGACGTCATGACGTCTGTACACTCGCGTGTACTAAAAGTTTCTCAATCAAACTGTACTACGTCCAATTCTTAGTAGTGAATTTAAAATATGCCACTCACAAGGAATTTATACGTGTATTGATTGTCAATGTGTTTCTATAGACGAAAAGTTTCGAGTGATATTGCTTCATACTTATATAGTTCCGTAAGTCGTGCCTATTCGGGAATACCCAAATACTTTATGGGTATTTTATGTACTTCATGTTTTTTTTCGTGTCAGTTGTGGTGGCCTGGGAAGTCGTGGTGGCTACTGGGTAAACCTAGCCTCTCAAGTATGAGTGTGTGGGTTCATTCCAGGTACACATAAGTACACTAAGGTAAAATACAGATTCATCTGTCAGACGTGCACATCACACAAATCCAGCTCAGCTCCCGCACAGTGTATCTGATTCCAGGGTAATAATAATAATGGCATCCTAGCCTATGTCGGCCTCAGCGATGGAGGCTGTTCTCATATAAGTAGATCAGTCAGACGCGTATTTATTATGGTTCACAAGCATTGGCGCAGACACGGTGCACTCTCTATTTCCTCACACTCATAACCCGATGGGACGGCAATCCGACACGACCGTAGAGAGATCATGCGTAGAACTGACATTAACGTGCAGTGGGATGCACGGGTGTACTAATCACCAACTTCCAGACTCCGTGCTGCTTCGTGAAATTTTCTAAAACCTACAAAGACATTTCGGCTCAATCCGGGAATTGAAACCGAGACCTCGTGCACAGCAGTCGACTATGGGATTACTAGACCACCGAAGCAGATAATTCAAGATAAAAAAAGCCTTAAATCAAAAACCTCTAACTTACACGTGCGTCAATTTGACCACGGTGACCGTGATCGGCAATCTTCGGCTATGATCGGCCGCCGTCGGCATTCGGTTGAGTTCGTGCGAAAACGAAAGTGTTTCGCGGCCTACTTCACGTTTTTTGGACAGTTGCGTAATGCTGCACTGGTGCATTGCCGGCTATCGAAAGTGGATGTTTGTAGGCTAAACTGTGGTACTAGTATAGATAGTTTGTATCTATTAAAATATTTTTGGATCATAAATAAAACTATTGGACCGACAGAAAATTGGGTATTTATTTTAAAGTTAAGCATAAAAATTCCCTTAACTCATTTATCTTATGTGAAAGATGAATTATTTGAAAATGTTTGATCTGTTACGGTAGCCAATAAAATAGACACGATTACTTCAAAATATTTACTTGAATATTTGCGATAGGTTTATACCGAATTCTGATCAGAATGGTAGAGAATTGTGATACTATGTACTATACTATGTAGTATGTATAGTGTTGCACTTATTTTCTTAAAGTTAGATTTTGACCAAAAAAAGCAAGTTTATTACCGTATTAGACTCTCTATTTCATTGCTGGATGGATATTGCGAAAGGGGACGACCAATAAAACGATGGATGGATTTTGTGAAGGTCGATATGGGAAGAATGTTATGTTATGTTATGAATGATAGAAGAGAATGGAAGAAGAAAATATACTGCGCCAACCCCAAATAAATTGGGATAAGGGCAGGAAGATGATGACTCTATTTCATTGGGATATGATATTGATTTCATATAACATAGTTAACAGTTTTAAACGTAAAAATTACTAATATACTCTCGTTAATTTCGAAAGTGGTATGTCGTACAAGTTATTGAATTTAATTGCAACGATTACTGTGGAATTATTTCCGTGGCTAATTCAGAGAAAATTGGTGGAATTTGTGTTACATTAATTTATTTATAGCGTTTAGTGATTCATGTATGGAAACAAATATTTTGTTCAAAATATTGTCATCCTACATACTTCAATCGACCCGATAATTTAATCTATTACTAATATAATAAAGAGAAAACATTTTTTTGTACCTTGAAGGTTCCGAAACTATTGAACCCATATGAAAAATTATTTCACTGTTGGAAAACTACTTATCCTAAAGTAACATAGGTTATTAATCCGGGTACGGGCAATAGTTCCAACGGGACGCAACGAACTGAAACCGGCTAGTCTGTCATATAAAAGAACTTTGTACGAGCTAACCATTTCTCCCGATTCTTCTTCATAATCAAAGGATCTAATATCATAATTTCTAACTATACTATGACTATAAAGCCCTTTCTCATCAAATAATCACAATAATTAATGAACTGCAAAACCCACACAAACTCATTAACATACTGATGAACAAAATTTGAATAAAGGTCGGTCGTTTGACCTTGAACTCTAAAACATCTTATTATACTAAATATAGCAAAGGTGACATAATTATACGTAACTGTATCATCATATTTATACGAAAGACTGGTTGCATTAATATTTTTTGTAAAAGTGTTTTAATACATCCTTTTTTGTTTTTCTGCTTTCTTTTATACGTGATGATAAGGTTTGAATGATAAATGTTAAAAAAAAATGTTATGACTATATTATTTGACACAAACACGCTTATTTTGGCAAGTCTGATTACCCCAAGGGTTTCACCTAGCAATTAGCCAATCTAAGCTGATAATTACCCGACTGCCAAGAAGGCTTATTATGAATTTCATTATTTGTTTGAAAAGGAAGCAAAAAATCCAGCAATATATTGAACAAAATAATAATACAAGTCACAACACTTGTTCAGCCTTCGTTCCAATACAAAAGACATCAACGCATAAACTGTTCGCAAAACCTACGTAAATTGTGTAAATTCGTTCGGAATTGTTAGTTCCTTCTTCAGTAAAGCCTTATTTATTTTAAATAGTACCAATAAAAACAGTTTGTAGTCATTACTATGACTTCTTTATAAACATTTCGGTCCATTTACAGGTGGTAAGAAGCCTTAAAGTGTAGAAAACGGAAGAATTTCACATACCATTCAGTATCCCTTGGTATTAAAATCTGTTTTTCATAGGAATTTATGATTTTAACATATTCAAGAAGAAACTCGTTAATTTGTCTTACGAAGGAAATAACGCACATTACCTTTGAATGAGCGTTAATAATTGCTTTAAAATCGTTTCAAGGATTGAAATTATATCATTTAGATTTGTTATTGATTTTCAAATATTCTTTTAATGATATGTTTATTATGCAATTTGCTACTGATGTCTAATTAACCTTTGTGAGTTTAATTAGGCTATTAGTTTTAAAGGTTTTTACGCAGATTACAAAATAGTTTAATATCCTAAGAATGTTAAGAATGTATGTCAATTAAGAGCGTATTAATTTGTAATTATATTTATGTGAAAATGTGGAATTTCTGTGAAGCAGTTTAGCAATATTGAAATATTAAAGGTGAAGTTCAGGGAAATATAAGTTTCAAAATTATCGAAATGATGGGAGTTTTTAATATCCTTGTAACCCCTTGATGAAGATAAATTATTCATTTTTATTTTACCCTTGTATTTAGCTAAACACTAATCATAATCTGTTTAGCCTTTCCTAAATATATTGGGATTGGCTTTCGGGGCGTCTGCCCGTCTGACCTCCACGACCAAGTTACCCGGGCAACCCATTGGTAAGACTAGTTGTCAGACTTTCTGGCTTTTGACTGCCCGTAAATCTAAATACGTAAATTTGTATTAAGTTCCTACGAGTATATTCAGCTAAAACTTAATATCAGTACCTAATGCTGTACGTAGGTTGTATAGAAAATTTAGCAAGCAACACAAGGCTACTATCTACTTGTCGGCCATTCGGCCAGGCTGTCGGAATGTTGCGTTATCCCGCCCTACTCGATATCCGCCTTAGCGCCAAATCCCTGACATTTCGCTCGCTTCCGTAACCCTTGGGCAAGGCTTCAGTATCAGCGGGGCTTAGAACTATAGACGGAAGCGATTCTTATCACATATTAATTAATTTAATCGTGTGAAAATAGTATTATGGTTTGATGAAAAATCATGATATGAAATCATAATTTTTGAGCATGTACAAATGTTTTCAAAAAATAATGTTGAAGATTGTGAATGTTTTCAAAGATATAGAAAATGATTTATAGACATAACATCAATATAATAGAGTGCTAAAAATCCTTCATTCATTTTCAAAAAACCTCACACTATACCACAACTACCATCAAAGAAAACTGAACTCTAAAGCTACAAAAACAAAAGTTAAAACAAAAAAAGTCAAATTTATCTATCAGTTAGCTGTCACCACCACCCGACCCTCAGCCTTCAAGTGTAACAATTGTAACAGCCCCCACTACTGGTGCCAGCGCGCGCGCACCTCGCCTCGGTCCGATCACTTTGCGCACGCGCGCTGAGCTTACGCGCGTCCCCGTGTAATATGCGTCGGTGGTGAAGTGGTGTGAAGTGTACGATATCGATTTTGTACAAAGACCGTGATCTGTGCTTATACTGCAAACATGAGGTCTTGCTGCGCTGTGGCGCTTCTTACCCTAGCGATTATAACAGGTAAGGATTTATTAGATTTTTTTTTTTTTTAGTTTTTATGTACGTAAATTAATTGGTATGTCGACAAAAATGTGCAGTCATCAAGCCAGGTTTAGGAAGTGTTAGCAGCACACGATAGCAGTAATTTATAGGTGTTACGTAAATCAATTAGAATTAAGTTTTTATTTTCTGTATTTTTAAATCGCATCGATAAATAAATTGCATTAATTCAAGTTGATAATATAATGTGAATAAAACTGCGAAGATTTTTTATTTCACAATTTTATTCTTAATTAATGCATTGATATTTATTTCGGTCATTATCATATAATTCTCAATGCCAGCCAAAAAATAAATTATTTAAAAATGATAATATTTCGTAAGATTCTAAAAAGCTTGGCTAAGATATTTACTTTCGTTTTTATTTGCTATCCATAAATTAATTTGAATTTATAATAAAATATTCTTTTAAATTTTAATCACTTTCATTCTCTAAAACCAGCTGCGCCCGCGGCTCGCGCTCACGCTGTCAACAGAGTTTTCATTGCGCGCGCGCATGGGAAAATTGGCGCCAGAAAAAAGTGTAGTTGATTTCTTGGGCAATGAATTAAACATTACTGTTAGTAGTACTGCCATACTTTAAGACATATAGTACTATAAATAAAATACAGCCAAGAAAGTTGGAAAATATACAAAGGCAATATAAGGGGAAAAATTTAATTTCAGTAATTTTCCTTTTCATGAGTGTGAAAAAAGGTCATTCATATAATTTTTCAAATTGAACCAGTAGTTCTTGAGATTAGCACGTTCAAGTAAACAAACTTATAAGATTTTAATACCATAGTCTTATATACTTACAATTCACTTCTAAATACAAACAAAAACATTCAACAGTAATTATTGTATTTCATATGCAAGTAAGCAATTAGTATTTTTTGTGTAATCTCCGCTTCTATTACGATACAAACATACGCGAGTAGTGCCGTGGGCATTACTCGCGAACTGTTCAGTGAAAACTGACCGTTCGTTTTCCTTTTATTGGCTTGTAAATATATTAGTCGCTTATTGTGATATCAAACGTTATGTAAGTGTGATTGTTGTAGAAAAAGTCCGTTGTAATATATTACTAAGTCATTGACGGCAGTTGTATGTTTCCTTATGTTTACAGTGTTTTATTGTGGCTTTGTTTTTGGTACTGAAAGTTTGAGTGATATATTTATTTGTTGGTTATTACTTTTGTATCTATTCTCAATATTATAAAGCTGAAGAGTTTGTTTGTACGTGCAGATCTCTGGAACTATTGGACTGATTAGGAAAATTTTTCATTGTTGGATAGCCCATTTATCGGGGACGGTATATTTTACTACACTGCCGTGCCCCCAAATCCGGGTCTACGGAGTAGTTTTATTTAAGTTTAAATAATTAAGTGATATTGTTAATTTTTATAGTTATATTTATTTATGAAGCAGCTAAAGAACCGACCTGAACATAGGGTAAATTACAAAACCAAAAGGCGATTATGTAAAAATATGTAGGCTTAGTTAGCGAGTCTACTAGTTCAATGACAAAATGCTAAAACGTCAGCCCCGTAACCGTTAATGGCATATTCAATGTCTCATATTTAAATGTGTCATCTATACTAATATTATAAAGAGGAAAACTTTGTTTGTTTGTTTGGTTGTAATGAATACGCTCAAAAACTACTGGACCGATTTTAAAAATTCTTTCACCATTCGAAAGCTACATTATCCANATATTATTTGACACAAACACGCTTATTTTGGCAAGTCTGATTACCCCAAGGGTTTCACCTAGCAATTAGCCAATCTAAGCTGATAATTACCCGACTGCCAAGAAGGCTTATTATGAATTTCATTATTTGTTTGAAAAGGAAGCAAAAAATCCAGCAATATATTGAACAAAATAATAATACAAGTCACAACACTTGTTCAGCCTTCGTTCCAATACAAAAGACATCAACGCATAAACTGTTCGCAAAACCTACGTAAATTGTGTAAATTCGTTCGGAATTGTTAGTTCCTTCTTCAGTAAAGCCTTATTTATTTTAAATAGTACCAATAAAAACAGTTTGTAGTCATTACTATGACTTCTTTATAAACATTTCGGTCCATTTACAGGTGGTAAGAAGCCTTAAAGTGTAGAAAACGGAAGAATTTCACATACCATTCAGTATCCCTTGGTATTAAAATCTGTTTTTCATAGGAATTTATGATTTTAACATATTCAAGAAGAAACTCGTTAATTTGTCTTACGAAGGAAATAACGCACATTACCTTTGAATGAGCGTTAATAATTGCTTTAAAATCGTTTCAAGGATTGAAATTATATCATTTAGATTTGTTATTGATTTTCAAATATTCTTTTAATGATATGTTTATTATGCAATTTGCTACTGATGTCTAATTAACCTTTGTGAGTTTAATTAGGCTATTAGTTTTAAAGGTTTTTACGCAGATTACAAAATAGTTTAATATCCTAAGAATGTTAAGAATGTATGTCAATTAAGAGCGTATTAATTTGTAATTATATTTATGTGAAAATGTGGAATTTCTGTGAAGCAGTTTAGCAATATTGAAATATTAAAGGTGAAGTTCAGGGAAATATAAGTTTCAAAATTATCGAAATGATGGGAGTTTTTAATATCCTTGTAACCCCTTGATGAAGATAAATTATTCATTTTTATTTTACCCTTGTATTTAGCTAAACACTAATCATAATCTGTTTAGCCTTTCCTAAATATATTGGGATTGGCTTTCGGGGCGTCTGCCCGTCTGACCTCCACGACCAAGTTACCCGGGCAACCCATTGGTAAGACTAGTTGTCAGACTTTCTGGCTTTTGACTGCCCGTAAATCTAAATACGTAAATTTGTATTAAGTTCCTACGAGTATATTCAGCTAAAACTTAATATCAGTACCTAATGCTGTACGTAGGTTGTATAGAAAATTTAGCAAGCAACACAAGGCTACTATCTACTTGTCGGCCATTCGGCCAGGCTGTCGGAATGTTGCGTTATCCCGCCCTACTCGATATCCGCCTTAGCGCCAAATCCCTGACATTTCGCTCGCTTCCGTAACCCTTGGGCAAGGCTTCAGTATCAGCGGGGCTTAGAACTATAGACGGAAGCGATTCTTATCACATATTAATTAATTTAATCGTGTGAAAATAGTATTATGGTTTGATGAAAAATCATGATATGAAATCATAATTTTTGAGCATGTACAAATGTTTTCAAAAAATAATGTTGAAGATTGTGAATGTTTTCAAAGATATAGAAAATGATTTATAGACATAACATCAATATAATAGAGTGCTAAAAATCCTTCATTCATTTTCAAAAAACCTCACACTATACCACAACTACCATCAAAGAAAACTGAACTCTAAAGCTACAAAAACAAAAGTTAAAACAAAAAAAGTCAAATTTATCTATCAGTTAGCTGTCACCACCACCCGACCCTCAGCCTTCAAGTGTAACAATTGTAACAGCCCCCACTACTGGTGCCAGCGCGCGCGCACCTCGCCTCGGTCCGATCACTTTGCGCACGCGCGCTGAGCTTACGCGCGTCCCCGTGTAATATGCGTCGGTGGTGAAGTGGTGTGAAGTGTACGATATCGATTTTGTACAAAGACCGTGATCTGTGCTTATACTGCAAACATGAGGTCTTGCTGCGCTGTGGCGCTTCTTACCCTAGCGATTATAACAGGTAAGGATTTATTAGATTTTTTTTTTTTTTAGTTTTTATGTACGTAAATTAATTGGTATGTCGACAAAAATGTGCAGTCATCAAGCCAGGTTTAGGAAGTGTTAGCAGCACACGATAGCAGTAATTTATAGGTGTTACGTAAATCAATTAGAATTAAGTTTTTATTTTCTGTATTTTTAAATCGCATCGATAAATAAATTGCATTAATTCAAGTTGATAATATAATGTGAATAAAACTGCGAAGATTTTTTATTTCACAATTTTATTCTTAATTAATGCATTGATATTTATTTCGGTCATTATCATATAATTCTCAATGCCAGCCAAAAAATAAATTATTTAAAAATGATAATATTTCGTAAGATTCTAAAAAGCTTGGCTAAGATATTTACTTTCGTTTTTATTTGCTATCCATAAATTAATTTGAATTTATAATAAAATATTCTTTTAAATTTTAATCACTTTCATTCTCTAAAACCAGCTGCGCCCGCGGCTCGCGCTCACGCTGTCAACAGAGTTTTCATTGCGCGCGCGCATGGGAAAATTGGCGCCAGAAAAAAGTGTAGTTGATTTCTTGGGCAATGAATTAAACATTACTGTTAGTAGTACTGCCATACTTTAAGACATATAGTACTATAAATAAAATACAGCCAAGAAAGTTGGAAAATATACAAAGGCAATATAAGGGGAAAAATTTAATTTCAGTAATTTTCCTTTTCATGAGTGTGAAAAAAGGTCATTCATATAATTTTTCAAATTGAACCAGTAGTTCTTGAGATTAGCACGTTCAAGTAAACAAACTTATAAGATTTTAATACCATAGTCTTATATACTTACAATTCACTTCTAAATACAAACAAAAACATTCAACAGTAATTATTGTATTTCATATGCAAGTAAGCAATTAGTATTTTTTGTGTAATCTCCGCTTCTATTACGATACAAACATACGCGAGTAGTGCCGTGGGCATTACTCGCGAACTGTTCAGTGAAAACTGACCGTTCGTTTTCCTTTTATTGGCTTGTAAATATATTAGTCGCTTATTGTGATATCAAACGTTATGTAAGTGTGATTGTTGTAGAAAAAGTCCGTTGTAATATATTACTAAGTCATTGACGGCAGTTGTATGTTTCCTTATGTTTACAGTGTTTTATTGTGGCTTTGTTTTTGGTACTGAAAGTTTGAGTGATATATTTATTTGTTGGTTATTACTTTTGTATCTATTCTCAATATTATAAAGCTGAAGAGTTTGTTTGTACGTGCAGATCTCTGGAACTATTGGACTGATTAGGAAAATTTTTCATTGTTGGATAGCCCATTTATCGGGGACGGTATATTTTACTACACTGCCGTGCCCCCAAATCCGGGTCTACGGAGTAGTTTTATTTAAGTTTAAATAATTAAGTGATATTGTTAATTTTTATAGTTATATTTATTTATGAAGCAGCTAAAGAACCGACCTGAACATAGGGTAAATTACAAAACCAAAAGGCGATTATGTAAAAATATGTAGGCTTAGTTAGCGAGTCTACTAGTTCAATGACAAAATGCTAAAACGTCAGCCCCGTAACCGTTAATGGCATATTCAATGTCTCATATTTAAATGTGTCATCTATACTAATATTATAAAGAGGAAAACTTTGTTTGTTTGTTTGGTTGTAATGAATACGCTCAAAAACTACTGGTCCGATTTTAAAAATTCTTTCACCATTCGAAAGCTACATTATCCATGAGTGACATAAGCTATATTTTATCCGAGTACGGGCAGTAATTCCCACGGGATGCGAGTGAAACCGCGGGAAAACGGCTAGTATATAATAAATAACTATATACCTATAATAAATGTGCGCGTCATTATAAACCTTTTCGTAAAGTCTAGACAGAGGAGGCGTTATAGAAAAAAAAATAAAGAATTCCATCACAACATATGGCATTATAAACATAACATTACGAAAATTTATGATCCTCTCAGATGGAAATGCGAAAGAACCTGAATAAATTCTTTTAAAGGTAAACGACATAAGTGAGTCATGAGGTCCCGTATACTCAAATGTCTTTGGGTCAATGTGGCTAAAATGTATTGTTATAACAGTTTTTTTTTAACAAAAAAACACCTCATAAATCGAATGTTTGTCTAAAGTTTTTTCGCTGTTCGTGAGAATCCGGTTTCGTAATATTTTTAGTATAGATGATGCGTATAAGATACTCTTTAAAGTCGCACGTCTGTTAATTTTGTAGAAACATTTGTTCATCTCTTGATTTATAAATAATTTGAATTGTTGATTTTATCCTTGGTTTGTCTGTGTTCAGTTTGGCGTCTGAGAGTCTATTCAACGATTTTATGCCTGTAGTTTATTGTAGCTTCTAACAGCTGTCTCTGGTGTCAAGGTAAGGATACTACTGAAATCTGAAGCTTTATAAATTCAAGCTTAAGTTCAACATATAGTTACACTACTTTTCCTAGTCCATTGGTATAATTGTAGATTATTATTTTTAGATTATTAATAACCTGTAATACAATTGGTATTTAAAAAACCGAATGCAGGAATGCCAGTGACTTACATCGTGTTTTTGACTGCACAAAAATATTTTACTGACCATTTCCATTTATAGACAAATTGTGTAGACACATAACACTATTGTGATAAAGTTGAAAATCTATTGAAGAAATTTGACAGACTGTCATAGGTTGTGTCGTCTGTATGTATTCACAATTATATTCCGACAGCCTTAAACTGTTTCTACGCATTCTTTCTGCACGAAAATTTTCCGCACTTTATATCCATTTGACTCACTTGTCACGCTCAAAGTAACCACACGCTAAGAACCACAGTGTATCTAAATTGATACAGCTACGGGGCATTTTTCACCAGTGGTCCAACAAAAGCCGCGGTTTCTTAATACGCATACACGCATTAGTCTCGTTGCTTTGTTATGCAAACATTTTTCCAGTTGGTTGTACCAGGTGTACTGTGAACTCGTAGCTCATGGGCACTTTCGCGCGTTTTGTACCGTCAGCGACAGAATGTGGTTTGAAATAAAGAATTTTAAATAAAAATGGTGCAAAAATAACATATTTTTTTTCTCATTTTGAGTCTGTTTAGCTTTGTTGTATATTTTTTTTTATTTTACTCAAAGCAAAGTTCAATAGATATACTGTGATCACTGATCTGTATCAATTGACCAGAAAAGACACAATAGAAACGTAATACACTACGCTATATCGAATGTAAGAATAAAGAATAACAACCGAATCTTTATGACAAACGCGAAAGTAAATATCAAATAATATTGTATCACAAATATTACATAAAAGGTATCAGAGCAAATCCATAACATGTCGAGTGTATGCGACTGTACTAGTTAGTGGCGTTGTCACTTTCTTGTCAAGCTATATGGTGCGGACACATTGATGTTGTTTATGTGTATTTGATGTGTGTGTAGCTTGTGCATGTGTGAGTGGGATGCGAAAATTGATGTACTTTGGGAACTGTGCCTATAAGAGTGTTACCAGAATAAACGACTTACTATCAAAAGATGCTACAAATCGATGGTGAAATGGAACAGTCGATGTTGATTATCTGTTTCGACCATACTGATCACGTCGACCAATCGATGGCGTCGATTAATGATTGGTCGATAGGTCTATTAACATCCTAAATTGGATAAAAGATGGTACTCATCGTAAAAAAGTATTCCAATACATTTATGCTGTACCTACACTTTTAAATTAATTAGAATTAGAAAAAATAACAATAACAATTTCATACATTCAAAATAACTAATTACTTGTAGAAAAAAAAACTACTTAATCTTGTGCCAAATAGAATTAAATCAATTATAATGTTACATAACTAATAACCGTATTAACAATGTTATGTCGCTGACCGTACAGAGAAATGTGAAGTCATTGTTACGTGCACTGTATCAACTTACCTCAGATTCATAATTAAGTAATTACGATGTTTGCAAACAAATACTAGATTAACTGTCAGTTTCAGAGATTCCAGGCAAAGTTCAAAATAGTTATTTGGCAGATCATGCCCTAGAAATGTTTTTGATTTTGATTACTTTTCTATGACACGATCTATCTGATAGCTATCTAGAACTCTATCTGGAACTTGTGAAACTGGACGTAATATTCTTACTAGATGTTTAGTTAACCGCACTTTATCGGCTTGAAGGCTTTCCTTTATTAGGTTTCAATTATTTTTCTATATACTCACGGATTCTATATACTCACTAAATATTTGCTGTCTACGGGGAATCTGTCTGAGCACCTCATATTGGATGTTTAACTATTTATTTTTAGTAAATGAATCACTAATAAGGGTATTTACCCCGCCATAACAGTACAATAGACCAACAGACATACATACTGAGTTATTTTCGTAATTATTGCCTACTTCATATTTTTTGCGAAACAAGGATATAGGCTCGGCCTAACCACAAATGATTTTCCCACCTACATAGTTTAATTACGTAATAATATTATATTAGTCTAATACTGTGTTAACACGCGGTATTCGAGGTCTACGGCCGTAAATCCTACAATAGATGTCCAATAATGTCGGCCAAGGCTGCTGGCTGCAGTTTCACAAACATAGCATTAGATATTCGTCGCGTGTCTGTCTGTGTGTCTCGTCCTAGACAGATGAGGGAACAATGCTATCTGGGTCAGTTGAACACAAAAGTCGGGTGTATTCCGAAAAGACGGCAAGGACAAGGACAGATCGATTGAATAGAAAATCTTACGATGTTTTTCAAAATTATTGTTAATTTATTTATGTACATATCTTCAACACCATAAATTACAATTAAACTTAAAACTATCCTAGTAGAAAAGCTAAAATTATTTGTACTAGGTAAATGGTAAAAGCTAATTTTTTTTAGCAATTTATAGGCACTTACTATTATATTATGATTCTACTCTAATCTTTTTCTTCAAAACTCTATCGCTTTAAAATTTATAGCTAACTTATATCTAATTCAATTTAAAACAAAGTGCAATACAATAAATAAAAGTTGTTCAATATACCTACCGAAACAGCAATTTGGGGGCACGGCAGTGCCCCCGCCAAGTCGAGCGCAAAGCAAACACTGCCGTACCATCCTTTACTGGAACCATTTCGACGCATTTTCAGGCCTCTGCTTGAGAACCTCTGGATAATACCAGAACGCCGAAATTTTCATCATCTAGAAAGCTATAACCATATACGTAAAAACCAGAATTTCAAGTCTGTAGGTCATTTAATTTCGAAGTTAAGCGAAAGGAAAGTTTCGTATTTTCGACACTCACTCACTCATGATCATCAAAATAGAACTAGTACTTCCAATAAAGTCAGAGAGCTGAAATTTGAAACAGAGTTAGGATTTAATGACCACATATAGGGAAAACTATAAAAACTAGGATAATCGAAGATCTGGAGTACCTGGTGACCCTGATTAGAAAACACAAAAGTCCAACCAAACTATTAGAGGAATCAATATAACGCCTTAGGTAGATATCAATAAGCTCACGTTTCTACAAAAAGAAGTGAAATCCCACCAAAAACATTCTGTAAAAAACTAGCCAATTCTCGCTGAAGCTGCTTGTTTATCTCTAAAAAGTAATGAAATCTAGACAAAGTCGTGCTGAGTCTAAGGATTCTTACTGCGATTTCTTTACTATTAT
>NWSH02000517.1:12819085-12830697 GCA_002382865.2 Heliothis virescens
ATTCCCCATAAAAGCACTTCTATCGTAATAATCGATTACGATATTATTCGGTGGGGACGGCGACATATTCAATTAAAAGCCGAGTATTGAAAATATGCAAAGTCAGTGAGAAATCGCTGGTGTGTGCCATACGACGCAATGTATCGGTGAAATGGTACTTTCGCGTTTCGCTCGCGTCTTACGTAACAAGATGTCGTCTAATTACTTCATGTGTGAAGATTTTTGGATGTTGTTATGTATTACTGGCTTCTGCCAGCGGTTTCATCCTCTTTCAGAAGGAACTAATTCTCGTAACAGGATGAAAGGTAGACTAAATGTTACTCTGACGTATAAGCTATATTGAAATAACAACAGTTTCTGTGTGTGTGTGGGACAAACATACATATATATATATACATACATCCTCACAAACTTAAGCTTTTATAATATTAGTAGGAATGATTGTCAAAAATATACTTTATAGAGGTACGGTTGGCTCCTTGTACATACATGTAACCAGTGTCAGCATTTAGAAAAACAATAACATAATCTTGATAGGTCAGAAAATTCGTCATTTTCTAAAATGCAATTTTTACGAATTTTAAAATATCGATGGTCGATTTTACACTAATATTTTATCTTAGGAAATGTCACCATTTATGGAATAAAGTTGTAATAAATTAATTCTAAAATTCATAACTTATGTAATACTTCATACTGTTTCGATAACTTTTATACGAATTTCATATAAAATTAAGAGATAGAATTAAAATATTGAAACATTATTTTATTCGCAAAGAAATATTACGTTATAATGTCTTAATTATAAAGCAATTTGTAGCGATAACTTTCGTTGATTTTTTTAAAGTTTTAATTTATTTGAGAACGGAGTCAGTACTTAAAAGAGCTGGTTTGTCAATTACTGATTCTCGATGCGCCTTACAATTTTCTTGTTCCTCACTTTAATTTTGTTATATTAAGAAATAAATAGTGTCTTAATTTTTTTTTTTTTTTTAGGTAAAATTATACATTTATCTTTCACTAGTTTCCGCCAATGGTTTCACCCGCGTCCCGTGGCGCACCCAGATAAAAAAGTATCCTAAAGCCTTTCTCGATAAATGGGCCATCTAATACTGATAGATTTTTTTAAACCATACTAATAGTTCCTGAGATTAGCGGGTTCAAGCTAACAACCAAACAAACTGTTCAGTTTTATAATATAAGGTTTACATAGATATAATCTTGTTACACGTACACTGAATATGACTCTAGTTTCCTATAATACCAACACAGTTTATCTGCATTTCCCACCGTCACAAATACAGTCAAAGTATCAATCAAGACGCTTCTTATACTTCCTACGTTGCGCAATACTTGCGTAAGTAATAATTAGTCGCGAGTAACGTATTTATTCCAACAGTTTAATAAAGGAAAGAAAGTGTCATTTCGTAGGAAGGAAGCAGTTAGTGGCGTTGCGGTAATATATGCACATATTTGTGGTACACAATTGACGGTAAAGTAGCTGATGTTATATTTTTACTGGATAGGAAGGCACTGTGTTCCGTAGGATGAAAGTTCCTTATTAATGTTGGTATTATTATACTTATCCAGGGATTGCTATGTTTTGGTATAAGTTGTTTTTTGAGCCTATTATACCTACTCGTAATTCTGTCCTATTGTGCTTCTATTACGGCAACTGTTGGAGATTGATTGAAACTTGGAGAAGTATGACGAATAGCTTCTATTCAGGTGACTGAATGATTTACTAAATTAGTTAAGAATAGTATTTTTGGTCATGGAAAACAGGACTTGGAAAAGTACTCAATAAATGCATGCAATTTGTTCAAAACTCACCAATTATGGGTTAAGACGGTGTTGATGTCGCAGTAAGATAGCTAAAGCCGTGATATAGCTATATTCCTAGGGATATAATTATATACCGGAACATAGTTATACGAAAGCAACTCATTACTATGTCACTAGGAATATAGTTATAAAACGGTTCAAGTTTAGTGACATACTTATATCACTAGATTAAGTTTAGTGAAATAGTGTTCTACTCAAAGATGTGACTGTAAGAAGCATTCATTGCTACGATTTCTATTGATTCCTCTACATGTGTGAACAAAAATTTAAAAAATACTTTTAAAGTAACCAAGATCTCAACATGGTTGATAAAAAAGATATCTCAAAACTATTGATTAGCTTTAAAAGATTTTTAATGTATGTCACTTCCAAAAAAAAATGATTGTTTTAATAAAAATAATTGTTAATGTCACAAAGTGTTGTAACTAACTGCAACATACATAAAGTCGTTTTTTTTATCAAAATCAAAAAACATTTATTCATAGTAGGCAAGCATAACGCGAGGATCAGCCATCGCCTCCCTCGCACATTTTTGAGGGAGGGAGGCAACCCGACCATCGACGCTACTGCAAGCAATACCGTCTAAGGGAGCATCGTTTTCACTGCTACATAAGTTAATAACAACAAATACATAAAAAAAGATAAAACTAATACAATACTGTTTTATAAAATTATATATGTAAGATATCTATTTCACGAAGCTAAATCAAGTAATATATGTACATATTTATAACACTGAACTTAATCTAGTAATATAAGTATATCACTAAACTTGGACCGTTTTATAACTATAATCCTAGTGAGATAGTAATGAATCGCTTTCGTATAACTATGTTCCGGTATATAATTATATCCCTAGGGATATAACTATATTACGGCTTTATCTATCTTACTGCGACATTGATATTTTTTTTGCATAATACGAGGCCTGATCATGAGTATAGTTTCTAATGTAACAGTTTAAAGAGCTTGTAATAGCCGTGGGTAGAACATAACAATTCAATTAGTTAACAAAGAAATTAGAGATCCGTGTCTTACCGTGAAATATTGCACTTGCATTGTGTAAAAAATCTTTTAATCCGGATCGTAATAAATCAATTTTTAATATCAATATGATATTGATAAGATTGTATGTTTAGATATGTGTGAATGAGGCATAGACTTAAAAATTAATAGACCGATTTAAAACATTGTGTTTAATATTAGAATACTAAGTTATCCCCAGGGTAAGTATAAAGGGGGTTGAGTATAAAATATACTTAAAGTTTTGATAAAAAGTTGTATGCAAACTTTGTTTAGCAGATATATTAAGCCGATTTCATTATTTGTTATTCACTCTATGTCGATAATGTTTCCTGAATATTTTAATAAATAAAATATCAAGATTTTATCTCATTATTGATCAAACATTTGCAATTTCTTCTATTTAGGACAGTCGTGGTTAAAATTATTTCGATATTAAAAACTTATTACATGACAACATGCTGGAATATTGATATAATTCAATTGGTAACGTAAAGGTGTACTTAATTAATGATAGCCATTTCTTTATTAATTTTATATTAAACGTATTTTTTTGCATTATCCAAAAAACATGTTTTTTTTCTAACGGTTTGCGCTAAGAAAATTGCTCTTTGACCCATTCATGTATTTGTTACTCACAGCGTCAAATTTTAACAGAAACCTATAATTAATTGATTTTATTGCCAATATAATTTATTACCGATGCATGATTTAAATTGTAAAATAGATGTTATTGACTCTTGACCTTACGATCCTGATTTTTTTATTTGATATTTTTGTACTGTGGAAACTACAATGCAAACGTAGCGTGTTGGATGTAGCTTGGAGACTCAGGCCACCCAGACATTTATGTATATTTAAAAAGAGGATTATTTACAATGCTTTATTTCGATTTTGGTTTGCTTAAACAGTATAATAGACCTTCCTTCCCAGCTAACCAACCGACTGAACATCCCTGAGATCTATCTCTAATGAAACTTTTGCGGAAAAGAAAAAAAACATTAACTTCCATCTTTGCATGTTCTCCAATTACCTATCACAGATGAAAACCACTTAATTATATGCCATGACTTATGAAACAGCGACGAAGAAATGTGACTTGCGCCAACAAAACTATGAAGAAAGAGCTCACTCACACAGGCACGCGCGTGTGTGCGTGTATGCGCTTGCGTCGCGGTGTCGTTGCGTTTTCACCTTGTTGCAAACTGGAAGTGCGGTATAATAAGCGTGATTTTTCCAGGGAAACTTAATTTTCAACGAGTTTGTTACGTAGTGTTTTATGATTTAACTGCTTTTGTTAATATAATTATGTGATTTTGTTCCTGTTTCAAATAGGAAAATATTCAAAATAAAGTGCACACACATTTGTTTTGAACAATGAACATAAAATGGAATGATAACTTGATAATGAACTATCCTAAACTGTGTTATCTAATATTTTAAACACATCGTAAAAGCACTGAACTTTAAAATATGTGGATATAAATAAATGAAGAAACTAGATAAGCTAATAATTAATTTTTGCGGAAAACAAAAGTTGTCCAAGGTTACGTTTTCGCGTGTGTTGTCACAGCTAGCCAAGCGATTGATTTATATCGAATTGCTTTACGGTAGAAACAGTCTGTCGAAATTATTAAAATAAATATGAATTAAATCAGTTCTAGACTGGTCTATTGCATTTTGAGATCTATGATTCTTGAAGTAATATTAGATGATATTTAAAAAGTTTCGCAATTACTGGCATGGTTCAAGATCATAACATTTGCTGTCATTTAGAGTGAATCTGAATCTATACTATAATATTATAAAGCTGGAGAGTTTGTTTGTTTGTTTGAACGCGCTAATCTCAGGAACTACTGGTCCGATTTGAAAAATTCTCCAGGCCCATTTATCGAGGAAGGTTATAGGCTACTTTTTATCCGGGTGCGCGGAGTAGTTCCCACGGGTCGCGGGTGAAACCGCTGGCGGAAGCTAGTTAAGTATACATTTGTCCATATTTATTTACGCAGAGAGAACTTTCTAGATGTCTAAGGTGCTTCATTAGCTAAACGACTTATTAATGGTGTGCCATGCATTTACGATGCTTCAAGTTTTCTTTTATGGTGTTTAATAGACATAAACTCTATATAAGGCAGCTTAGTACATTAAGGACACGATGTGTGAATAATTAATTGTAATACATTCTTGTGTATGGCCATAGCCTTTAGTAAAGCTATTTTGAATGAGGAAATGACAAATGGATTAAAATCTACAACTGTTTATACTGTAGATTTTTTTATTATTATTTTTAAAATGCGTTTTTATTATTTGTTAATATACTATTAAACTAGATTACCTTGTGGGTATATAGTCGTGCACATACGACTTTTTAATGCGTTGGTTACGAAACATCGTATATCGTCTTATGGCCATGTCACTTATCACTATATGTCTCCGGGTATGCCTCCCGATCCAGGAACGTTCAAAACTACTATCACTTTAATATAGGCTGTCTTGCTTCCTAGACTAGGTCGCTTTTTTATTAAAAGCTGCACATAAATTTACACCAGCAACCAATTTTAGTGTAGGAAGTGTATTTTTAGTGAGTAAATTGTGTAATAAATTCTCACTTGATTTTGCCGAACCAGTCTTTCAGTATGTAGTCAGTACGAGTGAAAATTCATAAGTTTTATGTGAGACACAGGTTGCGGATAGAGTTCTAGATAGTTATCTGATAGATAATGCCATAGAAATGGTCTTAGTGTTGACTACTTTTTTATAGCGTGACCTGTCAGGTAGCCGTCCAGGGCGGTGATTCCTTAACCACAATTGTGTGTCACTCGTATGAAAATTCAATGAAAATTGTATGGCAATAGCAGTTTTAGCCTTATCGGTTATTCTGTTACTATTAAAAGACCAATCGTTTTCCAATGACATGCCATTGGTCTGTCATCTGACAGTACATTACGAGTAGATTTTTATTCAATTTATGTTTACCTTCAAGTGTTAACAGAATAACCAAAAACGCTTCAATCGTATTGGAGTTGTAATTGGGTCTCATTGTAGTGACAATTGGTTGTTGTTTAAGTTTGAGAAAGTGAATCAGGGCCCTGAACTTAACGGGAACCTGTGAAACTGGCCGTAAGACTAGTATTAATGAATGTTACAAATGGTGACTTCAAGAGGTTCCTCCGAATCAGCTGATCAAAATACGACTATAGAAGAATTAATTGGAAATGATACGTCAGTAATATACTGTTAGAACAAATCCGGTTTGGTGGTCAACCGTTCGGTAGAAGTCATTAAATCGTTTTAAAATTATATTATGTATATTGCTTTCTTTTTGCACGAGATACATAAAATTAAATAAGCCTTATGTTGATGGAAATAGAATTGATTTTGCTTTAAAGATGAATGAGAAAGATCTTACAAACTTTCTTCAGTTTTCGAAAATATTGATCGAGATGACGTATTAAGATATGCACAAATTCTTATTTAATATGCGTTCAAGTATGATTTGTCCGATGTTTAGTAAGCAATTTTTACATCAACATATAATTTATTATATCGGTGTATTCGAAACATTTGCGAAGTGTCCGTCTGTATATGGAGATGATGCAATTGTTAAGAAAGTCTTGTTTATTTATGATACGTCAAATATAATCACGGCTTAAAATGTACAAAGATTTCTTCGATCATGACTATTGAAATTTCACATGTTCGCAAAAATAAAATAAGTCTTAGTTTCTAGAAATAAGGTTTTATAAACATCTCCTTTTTTTACATTGATTTAATCAATAACAGCCGTAGTTTAAATCATGCAGTGGCAAATAGATACATGTAACAAGGTCGAAAATATAAATTTTGAAAAATAGCAATATAAAACAAACTAAGTAAATGTTGCAAACTTGTTCTACTTATTGTATGAGTTCATCAATTAGTTGGGTGTTGCTAACCTAACTCGCTTTGTTTCACACTCTCACAGGTTGCGAATCTGCGCAATTATTTTTCTTCTCACAGAATGTTGGTAACCCCTGCTGAAGTTACTGCGGATGAGTTTTGTTATTGCGACAAAGGACAGGGAAGGATTTTGTAGGAGACTCCGTTAATAATTTTCATAAATCGAATAACATCAGGAGACCCTATCACCTTCATAGAAAGAAAAAAAGAAAAAAACAACTTGTGTATTCCAAGCCTCGTATATAAAAAGACAAGGTTCTTGATGTCGTGCTAACACGAATACCTGAGATGCGGGTATTAAAGACCTATGAAGCTGCCAAACCTAGCAAAAATCCAACTGAGAAAAAACAATCTGATGCAATTACTAAAAACAATACTTTTAGACCAAAATTGCGGTAACAAAGCGCGATCAACATTCACATTTTAGCACCCTTGACCAGCACCGTTCACTTCGGCCCTGGCGCAGGTGTACTCAACCGTTTCCCATAAGAAATGTGGCTGTGGCAAATTGCCCGTCATTTACCTATGGATTATGTGGAATTAAAGTGAGGTAACTTAAGTCTCTTTGTTGTTGGGTAGGTTGCATTTCGCGTAGGTGATTGGCCAAGCCTTTTAGGATTTAATAGGTTCTAATGTTGCTTTGATTAGTGAAATAAGGAGCAAATTTTAGTAATTGAATTTGAAATTAATGTCGAATTTTGTATCCTTATGCACGCAAAATTTTTGTAGGTAATAGGGCCGGTTCCCAGTAATTGCCTCAGTTTGTAGCAGTCCGGCGAGCGTCCGGACGCGTACATTTTGAACTGTCGGTGTTAGAGCTCTAAAATCCAGGCAAATTACGCTTCCTTTCCTGGGTGGGAGGTTTTAGGGATGGCAGCCTAGTAATAGATAAATGACAATGAAAAAATACCTTGTTTTGTGACCTCCTAATTCTCCGAAGATAATGATGATATCTTCAAGCTAACCAGGTTACAATCAACGCTACTTAGCAAACAAATTGGTAGTAACATTATGATGTCATGATTACTCTCCGCTTGTACCTATTTACGATACCCACTACTTGTAACTAGGTGGTTGCAGTGGCCGCAAATCGTACCTATTTATTTCTATGTTTACTGAGATTCAATTAGAATGACATGATATATTTTATTTTACTTAAAGTTAAATGTTAGCAATGGCTGTTACGTTGGATAAAGCATAAGCATTGCCATCCGACGTGGCAATACTGCCAGCCTTTTGGGCACGCTCCCAGTTCACAGCGATGGGGAGGAATTTTTAGACTCAGTTTAAGCTAGTTTTTAAATACTTGTTAATACTTTTTTATTATGACATATTTTTTTAAATTGGAATTAATGTTAACACATGTATTAATTTATTATAATAAACAAAACAAAAGTTCTTATGACTTTATTCTGTACTTAAGACATGTGACTTTATTCCACTTTCTAATAACGACCTTTTGTTTTTGTTACAGGTAAATACTTTGCTGATCGTATAGCCGTGAGAGAAAATCTTACGAATATAAAGGTATGATGATGAATGGAAGGAAAAATTTCGTATACTTTTGTAATGTCACCATAATTAAGTAATAAGTATTATGTACCTTAATTTTGGTTCTCAGGAGTGAAAGTGCAAGTTCTGTGATATTTTATTACATAATTTTTCCCGAGGATTGAAAACTGTATTGGCTGAATTAAGATACCTACTGGTAGAGTTTTTTAATGATGTTGATTGATGCCATTAAAAATCACTAATGTGATATTTAAATATTACATAAGTGCCCTTTAATGTCTCATGAGGCAACTGGCTATGTGTCTATTTGGGGTTAAAGTTCACCTTAGTGAGCAATGAAAATACTCTATTGAATATTTCTGTTGTGTGCCGTAACATAAATATCATACTGTTTGGGATTTCGTCTTTGATTGTATCGTGTAGCCTTTAAGATAGAACTGACGTCGGCTCTTCAAACGGTAGCTAAAACAGTTATTTAGTGTTTCTTTATGATCCAATTTTAATTTAATATCAATGCACCAATAAATAGCAATAGTCAATATAATAAAGTAACTCTATTAAAATAGTCATTATTTTTTTATAAGTTGCTTACCTGTGCTATTCACTAAATTCATGAAGCTATTCTAAGCTGTGGAGAAATATAATTGCTATAGAGATATTGATTGCCGTTAATAATGGAACATTATCCAAAGGTTTAATTTTGAATAATAATGTAAGTATTTACAAACCCAAAAATTACAAATTAATTGTATAACAAAATGATCTCCCACGTCATTCACACGGGTCGAGCGTACAATGCGTTACAGACATACATACATAGTTACAAAACCACCATTTTCCCATCTTAAAGGTTAATAGTTCTTTAAGATTATCATTTAATAACACCTTATGTTATTATGTTAGTGATGCAATTAGGAAGACGAACTATTTAGTTGGTTGTTTGTAAATAAATTGATATTTTGTAAGTGAACGTGTTGCGAGATTTTAAAGAAAATTGGCGAGCTAATATTGGTGGTAATATGTGATTCAAATGCCAGAGTATATGGTGTTAAGTTCTACTAACTTCATGGGAGTGGTTGGAAAACCTTTGTAAGGTCTGTAACTTTATATCATACTAGCTTAGCTACTTAACATACCTTGACAAAAAGCAGCCTTTAGCCTGTCTAGTTCAATGGGCTTTCTAATACTGAAATTTTTTTACAAATCAGACCTATAGTTGCTGCCGTTAGCGCGTTCAAGCAAACGAATCAACTTTTCAGCTTTATAATATTAGTATAGATTTCTAATGGCACTCCCTACTCTATCGTTAACTAAACTCATGCAAGACAGTTGTGATTTTGACTGTACTATGTCTATTCACTACACTATATAAATACAAATGCATATTATCTCCTTAGTTATGGTAATTATGATTATTTCTTACAAAATTCCTCATGATACTTTCGAAATTGCGACGCACCTATATTTTGTAACAGAAATAAAAGTAAAATAAGCAAGATTAATTTCTTAATTTAGTTAAAACACTGAAACACTGAAACGAGGAATAAATGAATAAAACATTGTTGAACATTTAGTTTAAAAAAAAAAAAAAAATTAAAATAATCCTCTTCCTTTCATCTGAGCGATAAAACTGAACATAAGCTAAATATATTCACATTTCTCCAAGTAAACTGTTACTTTCATTCGGTTTATCTGCATGTTAATGTCAAACTTTGGGGTCAATGACACATTGACGTATGCATAAAGACATAAGTCCATATACGTCATTTATGTACAGACGACAGCAGGTCAACGTATACGAATCTGTCAAATTTTACCAATCAAATATTAACCTACCGCCATTGCGATAAGGTTGAAAATCTATTGCAGAAATTTGACAGATTGTGGTAACTTGATGTGCTGTCGACTGTACAGAGGTTGTAGTTAATTGAATAAGTTATGCGTTAGAAATTTATTTCAACCTTATTAATTTGAAGCGCATAGAAATTGTAATGTAATCTATACTAATATTCATCATCTCCCTGCCCTTATCCCAATCTATTTGGGGTCGGCGCAGCATGTTTTCTTCTTCCATTCTCTTCTATTTGCCGTCATCTCACAAGTAACATTCTTCCTAGCCATATCGACTTTCACGCAATCCATCCATCGTTTCTTTGGTCGTCCCCTTCCGCAATATCCATCTACATTCATACTCAAAACCTTCCTCACAACATGATCCTCACTTCTCCGCATCACATGCCCATACCATGCCAGCCGGTTTCCGCATAATTTTTCGGTTACCGGTGCCACTTTCAAACTTCCTCTTATATACTCATTCCTCACTCGATCCATTCGCGTAACACCACACATTCCTCTTAACATTCTCATCTCTGCTGCATGCAATTGTCTTTCATTCATCCCTTTTGTGGGCCAGCACTCTGATCCATACAGGACAGCAGGTCTAACCATGGTCTTGTAGACCTTCCCCTTAAGTTTAAGGGGAAGGCGGGGGTCACAAATTGTTCCCGTAACCTGCCGCCATTTCATCCATCCTACGTTAATTCGGTGCTTGACTGTCCGATCAATTTCGCCATCGCCCTGAATAAGTGAACCGAGATACCGAAAGTCGGAGCAGACTGGAAGTGGCTCGCTATCAAGCGTCATGGCTTCAGGACTGGAGAGACCGCCGAAATCGCAGAACATGTATTCGGTTTTGGTTCTGCTGATTTTCAAGCCAACATTCTCCAGTCTCTGTTGCCAATTTTCCAATCTGCTCTGGATCTCAGGTCCATCTTCACCAACCAGGACAATGTCGTCGGCATAAAGCATGCACCAGGGTGCCTCTTCCTGTATGTCCGCTGTAAGTGCGTCCATAACCAGTAGGAAGAGGTATGGGCTTAAAGCCGACCCTTGGTGCAAGCCCACAGCCACACTGAACTGGTCAGTATTGCCAGCAGACGATCGGACATACGTACAGGATTGCCTGTACATCGCACGAACTAACTCCACATACTTTGCAGGCACACATTTCTCTTTCATGGCCCACCACAGCACTTCCCGAGGCACCCTATCATACGCTTTCTCAAGATCAATGAACACCATGTGCAGGTTCCTGTGCACACGCCTGTACTTTTCGCACAATTGGCGAAGTGCAAAGATGGCGTCCATTGTCCCTCGACCTGGCATAAACCCAAATTGATTTTGGGTAATCTCGCTCTCTTCTCGTACTCGTTTCTCTATCACCTTCTCCCATATTTTCATAGTATGTGACATGAGCTTTATCCCTCTATAGTTGCCGCAATCTTGCACATCCC
>NWSH02000517.1:12839372-12852887 GCA_002382865.2 Heliothis virescens
AATTTCCTAGTAAATTTATAAACTTACGGTTCTTGTTATTTTCCGGTGACACATATTCTAAATGCCTTATGATTGGAGGTTTGGTATGAAAGTACTAAGAAGTCTGTATCTATATGATTGTTAAGTCTGTACCTACATGATTCAATGGTGGATAAAGAATGCGCTTTCCTAAGTTCTGTATGTATGTAAGTTAATGTACAGACTTATCGACCTACCTCAATCTGTCAAATTTCTTCAATAGATTTTTAACTTTACCACAATAGTGGAAGGTTAACTTTCGATTGGTAAAATTTGACAGATTTAAGGTAGGTTGGGGTAGGTTTCTTTGATCGTGATTATTTTTAAACTAACATTTATGAAATGATTTATGAAAAAGTCATTGTGTATCAAAGGTTTTCAGGCGCACCATGTTTGTAAGTGGTGAAAGCGGTTCAGTTTAGATTTTATTTGGGACTAAAAATATGTTGATTTTACCAAAGAACGACCATTACAACCATTACATTGCGAACCTTTTACAGAAAAATCGTAAAGACTCAACCATCCAAACCATCTCACTAAGTATATCTTCATAATTAACTAGAGGAAATCAACTCTCCGCACCGTTCCGGATGCCAAACATACGAAACTGTCGTTAGTGAGATTAAGTTAATCGATATTAATAGCACAAGCACATCACTAGTGGTCACTTCACCGTGACCACTTGGCCATCCATATTCATCAATGTCTGCAGGAAAATTGACGCAAATATTAAGCATAAGCGTAAATTATTTGTTCATGTTTGCAAATTGCCATTTCGATTGAAGGAAATCTTCGCATTTATTTGCTTAAATACAATTACTTGTAAATAACATTAAATTGTCGTTTGTGTCTGTCAATCAAGTAATGAAAGATATAGATGTGCAAATAATGATTGTGTTTGACTATGTTTGCCTGCTAAAGAATTGCTTATATTAAAATGCTATACAGACCTCACCATATCAACCTGCATCGATCTGTCAAATTTCTTGAATGGATTTTCAACCTTATCACAATAATGGAAGGCTAATTTTAGATCGGAAAAAAATGACAGATATGGGTAGGCCGACCTGTAGACTGGCGATTTTAAAGTTTTGAAATTAGAACACTATTTACTAACTGGTTATAAATAAGTTTCCTTTAAACAATTTAGAACATTGATCGTCGATTGTTTTTTTTTGGTTCAAACACGAATGCCCAATTTGACTAGTAATTGATTCCAATACCAATAATTATTGATTGGTATATTTTGCCATAGTTTTCAAAAAATCTGATAAAAATTATAATTAACCAGGAAGTGCAATATTTCTAGACCGCAATAAAAGCATAACATATCAGCGATTAAATATAATTAAACAAAATATTCAAAAAGAAACCAAGCAGTAGATGATATTCGTGACTGGTAGGTATAACACGGCAATCATTCCGATAATTATACTTCGGACCAATAAAATTCATTCATAATTCATACAGGTAGGTATTTGACTTTAATAGGGACGATTATATACTGGACTCTGGGAACGAATCCGGGCCTTTATTGGTCAGCAGTATACCTACCACTCGATTTACTGCGAAATTCAATACCCTATCTATTAGTCGATTTGGTTACTACAGGTAAGAATGTGACATAACTTGTATGTTCAATCTCTAGTAGGCGAATCAACAGATGGATATGTTATTGGGAACGGTGGTTAGGAGGTAGACAGTGTTTCGATACCATGTATGGTGAAAAACACTAACCCAATTTCAGTATACACGAGCAAAAACTATAATTGCACACTTATTCACTCCATTAACTATCTAGTTAACGCCTAAACCACTATTATCAATTTACGGAGTTTATGTAACGATTTACAAATGGCTTTGCAAAATCTTACGCATGTCATTGGAGTAAGTCTTACTTAATGAGACATTTATCAAGTTGTGAAACACTTTGTGGGCAATAAATAATTATTCATAGCCACATAGCCAAATAGCCACCCACGTGATTGTCACGGACCTCTAAAATACGGCTTAATAGCTGAGATTGTTTAATAATGCATAATGGTGTCCTAAATTATGCGTGGAACAGATCAACATTTGTGGCGCTTCTACTACTAGATTCGCTGTCATGTCGTCTCTTACTGTCATATGGAAAATGATACGGACAGTAGAAAAATTAGATCTGATACGAAATAGAATTGAGTAATGTTTTTTAAATGATTCGATTTTCAAATCGTATTGTTTGTGTGAAAAAACCGAGTCTCGTTTATAAAAGCAATTCAAACATGGAATAGAATGTTTCGATTTTCAAATCTATCGATGTATGTCATCATGTTCTTTTTATAAATAACTTTTACTTTTCACTACATTGATATCTGAGTGCTAGTCATTAGCAGTTCGTCGCATCCACATCATTAAAGTCATAATAACTATTTGACCAAGGTCCACTTAATTATTCGCAACGCAATTCGCGGAATTAATGTTCACACGTGTAATTTACTTTGGCATTAGCACTATAAATAAAATACATAGGCAAGTTAATTTATGTTCAATACACAAGCGGGGGATACGTGATTAGTGCAGTTAAATTTATAAAGACTAATTTAATTATAAGTTTCTGCGAAGATTGAACGGTAACTCTAAAATAAGGCGTAAAGGTCAACCAGCCCACATGATTGGTCATCGGTTTAGCCGCTCGACTAACGGCCGTCCCAATATTCTATCTATGTGTTGATTTGATCACAAGAGATATAAATTTGACATTATTTGTACGAGCCTAATGTCAAAATACTATCTTTAGCAGGCAAATCCGGAGATAGATAGATTATTGAATTCCGCAGTATGCCCCGCGGGTATGCTTGCTTCGCACGTAACGTAACAGCTGATAAAATCTAGGTTTACGCCAAAACAGTCACAATAACCAGCAAGATGGTTTGTGCAAACCGGTAGGCTTACTCTGGTTTGGTAACCTGATTTTGGGTTGAACAACATTTTTGTGATGTAAGAAATTCTGTTTAAATATAGCGAAAATTTAATGAGCAATAAGTACTTAAATTAGGACACGATTGGCTTGTTTTCGATATCGTAACTGGTTGTGGCTAAAATTGTAAAGGTCTTTACACACGATCGTATTACGCGCTGTCGACGCAGCGCAGGTTCGTAATAGCGCAATGAATATTTACCTATGCACATGCGTTTGAAAACTCGTGAATACTAGTAATGCATAGTTACGTGGAGATGCTCTATAGATAATTTTAATGAGCAAAAACACAAGTTAGGTTATATCGATATGAAGCATGTTTTCCTAAGTTTTTTAGCTGCAGATTACGCGCGTAATATTCAATGTGTTTGTAAAAGCTCTAATAAAAATGCTAAATTAATACTTATAGACTCCCTTTTAGCATATATAGCATATGTAGCATATATAGCTCATTAGCATACCTAGCAAGTTTGTTTAGGATAATAAGTATTATTGTGAACAATCTAGCCTTAGTGTAGACATCAGTGTACAGTGGTATCACAGTCACTTCTATGATTTTCTTGCACATTTTGTAAGCATCCAAAAAGGGCCTGCACCTTGCCCAGGTACATAAAATACGAGGTATAAACTACTACTATAATTTAAGGCCTGTCTTACAAAACAAATAACAACTAACAACAGCCAGTAATGCCGTGAAAATCAACCAAAGGTCGCGACAGAAGGTCACGTTAGTTTGCCCTTTGAGATTGAGAGCAAAGTGCAATCTCTAAGTAACTGTAGGTGGAATATTGACGATAGGATTGATGTGTCCAATCTAAGTAAATTAGGCCCTTATTGTGTGTTACATTAAGTTGCAATTTGCGTGAAATTAAATAGTGTCAAAATTAATCGGGCAATAATTGAAATATTTGTTTGTAGATTAGAGATATGTTTTTTTTATACGTGTTGAAGCGTTCTTCTGTCCATGGCGTATCGTATACCTAATAAATTAATGGGAACTCTTCTCCATACCCTATGTTACTCGGGGATAATGTAGCTTAACAATAGTGAAAAAAAATTGAAATACATTCAGTAGTTTAGGAGCCCTCAGGGTACAAACAAACAAAAAAATTTTTTCTTTTCATTATATTACTATAGATTATAAGCAGTCAAAACAAACAAAATGTGTCTATACTACACAGTGCAAGGTTACAAGGTAACTAATTAAATTTTACTTAAAAACAGCCGCTAAAATTGTGTTGTTACTGTAATAGTTGAAAGGTTTTCGTGTTAAGGTTGCTACGTTAATTGTTCGGTTTGTTTACTTTGTCAAGTATTAAGCAAATTGGTTAACGATGTGTGACGCTACATTTTCATAACGTTGGAAAATACTGGAATAATTTGTTGCTTACTTCATATATTTTATAGTACTTTATATGCACGGAACTTCACGTTACTAGTCATTAAATTAAAAAGTATATATTCTGCAAAGTTCCATCAAACACTAGGACTTGTAAGGTGATTAACGGCCATTCCCAATAACCTATCTATCTCTGGATTTGCTTACTAGAGATAGAATTTGAACATTAGCCCCATACAAGTGATGTCAAATTCCTAGTAAGCAAATTTAGAGATAGACAGAATATTGGATTCCGCAGTTAGCCTGTATCTAGCTCGATAAAAATGATAAGGTTTATTTAAATTCGCATAATTGTTTGACTGTGAAAGCACAAAAAGGAAAACAGTTCTCTATAGTAATTACGATTAATTTTCCTTAGTTCACTCGATATTTTAATCGTGGACTTCCCCAAACATTCCTTCCAAAATATGACCCGCGTCTTTCGTTATATCCACCGGGTTCCAATGATTTTATCTTCTATCGGCCCATACCAAAACGATGCAGCTTTTAATGTATATTTTATTCAAAGACAACACCTACAAAAACCAGTTTCTACAATTAAATGCAGTAATAAATCTCTAACAAAATAACTATTGAACAATCGATGAAATTGAAGATGACATCAAGTCTTAGTCATTGCAAAACGCAAAAAGGATTTAACCTTTTGAACTTTTAAAATATTAAATATTCACTAAACACGTTGAGTTATAAGTTATGAAATTATTTCTCAAAATTACGTGTCCTGTCTGGGTCATTGCCTTTGCCAAAAGGGTCAAATAAAAAGAGTTCCGTTGGGATTTGGAAAAGAGAATTCTGCCAGAGACAAAATGTAGTTTGAATTAAGAATCATAAAGTTTTATTCGTAGCTAATAATCTCCGCCTTCTTCTTTCTGGTCGTTGGTGACTGTATGTCAATCTTCTCCACTCGGTCCGGTTCTGTGCCATATGTACTTAATACCGCCTTAACAGAGATAAAAAGAATGAGGTCAAGCTTCTTCAAAAAATCCAAAAAATATTTTTAGAACTGGGTAGTCCATACCAAGTTACACTGCAGGTAATTATTAAGATTTATAGAATCAGACAGATACTAAACTTAGGTCCCACAAAGGTTCGATACCCTAATCTCATTTTATATGAGGAGCCAGGGTATTGACCCTGGAATTTACCTGAGATCTTTAATGATTACGTCAGTACAAAGTTGTGCAAAACACAGGAATAACGTTAAGGAAACTTTTGATCTTCAAAGTGAGATTAAAGGCTATAATTATCTAAGTTTACGTATACCCGACTGCATAAGAAGGTTATTTTAATGATTCTTATGAGTCAAAAATACATGGGGATCATACGGTGGTTTATTTTTTAAGATCGACGTCACGTTCTTAAAATTTCCACCGCTGGACACAGTCATCCACTCATTCTATAAGCCTTTGAAGATTTGCTCATAGTCACCGCGCATGAGCATGCCTGTTGGTTGGTCTTTCAACATTAATCATATAAATTCATATTATAAATAACTTTACAATTTCATTAACAATTTAAAAAAATGCCTTTCTTCTACTAGGAATATTTTTTAAGCATTTTGCCCTCAAGAAAAGTCAGGAGCGGTCACTAATGATATTCAAAATTAATTAACATTTGTATTAGACTCGCAGCCTACTCGTCTATTTCAATATACGATTCTAATTTCAATGGCTATAGCATCAGATTCGTTTGACATTTGAGCTCTACAAAGGCCACACCGATTTATATTTGACATACAGAAGCGAAAGGCAAAACTGTAACAGATTTCCCGCCATGATAATATGCAGTTCGCACCAAATAACTTTGTCGGTTCGAAATCGCCTACCAGGGAGTTCATGATGGTCAAAATACTCTATGTATGTATGTAGGTATCATATTAAAAATGTCTATCTATCATCAAAATCCACTATAGCCAAAGTTATTTGACTTGAACTTTACCTACTTATGGCAAATTGTTTTAGCAAAGTAACAGATACGAACAAGTTAACATCTAAATATTACTAGGAAGGCTATATTTTATTTGAGTTTGCAAAGTCTTATAGATTGTCCGACCAAACCCACGACAGCTCAAAACACACTCACATTTTCGCGCGATCAAACCAAACTTACATCACCCAATAATTGTACCTACATACCAAAATTTGGAACAAACACATTCAGGTTAATATGGCGTCCGCAGGGCAATTTCACAGCACATAACAATATACGCATGTTAATTATTATTAATCAACCGCTAAAACACATTCTAACTACATAAAAGATAAACACACGTTCAACACGAGTTTTAGAACATTTTGTATAGAGAATTTTCTTAAACACGTGTTGAACGTGTGTTTATCTTTTTTGTAGTTATGTGGTTATAACATACTATTGTTATTGTTATATAGAAATTATTTCCGTATTATAAAAACAAAAGGAATATACCTACGGCCGTAGTGTAAACGAACTCATAATGGTGTCTAGTTTTGGATGAAGACGTTAAAATAAAACGAGTCGGACTCGCACACGAAGGGTTCCGTTCCAATATCTATGAAAAATAAACGTACTTATTACCTACAATTAGGCAAAACACAAATATATGAATAACAAAGTTATAATTTGCGGTTACTGAAAAAGAGCTATATCTCAAAAACCACTAACTGTATCTTGTTCAAACCAATTTTGGTTAGTAGTTTTTATTGAGATCTATAACATATATTTTTTTCAGATTTTTCACTTTGGTAGTTTAGAAATTACAGGGGGGGGGACACACATTTTGGCACTTTGGAATGTCTTACTCTAAATGATTGATTTAGGAAAAAATGGTTTTAGAAACCTCAATCTCATTTTTAAAAACCTATCTATAGACACCCACAAGTATAGCGTTAGATGAAAATTTTTTTTTTTAGTTTTCAGTTCCATGTATGGGGAGCCCCCTTTATTATTATTTTTTATTTATTTTTTCATAAGAATCGTAAAGCGGTCAATGAAAATACATCTACCTACCGAGTTTAACTGTGTAGTCCTAATAGTTTCGGAATAAAGTGGCTGTGACATACGGACGGACGGACAGACAGGACAGACAGACAGACAGACAGACAGACAGACAGACAGACAGACAGACATGACGAATCTATAAGGGTTCCGTTTTTTGCCATTCGGCTACGGAACCCTAAAAATACTTGCGCCCGCGCCGCTAGATGTATTTTTACTATTTTTAAACTATCAGCTGATTTGATGTTACCTGTTTTTATAGCCGATTTATAGTGAGTTTTTATGGTGCTCTATTTTGTTTTCTATTTATAGTACTTATTTTATTTATTTTGACAAAAATATGTTTATTCATAAAAACTACTGCTGTACAGACGACATTAGATCAACTTACCCGAAACTGTAAAATCTTACCAATCGTGTATTAACCTTCCACTATTGTGATAAGGTTGAAAATCTATTGAAGAAATCTGAAAGATTGCTATATGTGCTGACGTCTGTACATTTCTGTGCATTAAATTGCACCAAGTGTTCTAATTCAGAGTTACGTGCACTGTGAATATTATAAACCACTTACTTACTGCGTATTTATAAACAAATTAATCTCATAATTTGATTAGTGGGTGCACATGTAGGATGCACTTATATTTCAAGGCGCAGCATGATGCATAGTTAGATTGTAACTATCGCTCCCTTGATGAACAATCTAGATACAGTTGTTATGTTAATTACTTCGTCTTACATTTAAGATTAAATATAGTAAGAAATATTAAAAGTTTTGAATGTTCAAATATAGAGTAAAACATATTAAAATATGGTGCTTAAGTTCATACGTCCTAAAACACCTAACGAACTTATCATGAGTATTGCCTCTACAGCTATAGAAAAAAAAACATATAACAGGATAATCTTATAAGTGCGTCCAAAAACACCTATAGATTATATTAAGCAAATTGAGAACTCAATTTATGACTTCCGAAAAGCATAATTCTATTTGTCTTAATAATACATCATTTTAATAGTATTACATCTTCATCTAAACTACTTAAACTACGTAAAAAAAGAGAAAAGACAGGATGCGTCCGAGGTTAAAATAATTGTTTAACAAATATATAATTAAGTAAGACTTTAGATATTAACCTTCTCGTGTGCGAGGCATCCATGTGTGTACGATTTAATTTCCTTTTTAGCCCTGACACAAGAATCACGAACAAAAGGTACTGGTATTGATAAGTAATTGTATCTACGGGTATTTAATGTACATTATCAAACAATGGGAGATGTATCTACTTTGTAAGAAATTATCAATTTACAATTAAAGATTGAAGGGGACAAGATCCCTGGTTAACTAAGACCCAGAATAAACCGATCAAACCGTTCCTAAAACTAAAAACAGCTTTGACTTTGAAAATTGAACGTAAATAATTGTTTTGAGAAAACCGACTGTTTATGTTGTTGGTGAAAATGAATTTCAGTCAACCACATACCTAATCATTTAAAAAAAATATGGACTTACCTTTAAACTCAAACTATTGCCTTTTTCTCAAAAAGTATTAAAGCTACTCTGGTAAGCATCAACATCTCATGTTCAATTTCGAGTGCGTAGGATGAAAACAGCAATAATATTACAATATTATACTTTCTTTTAATAAAATTATTTAATACCCGCGATGACAGACTAAAAACAAACTTGATTTCGTATTTTCTCTTCCACTTTCAGTGTCAAAGTTTCATAACATTATTATGTTTAACTTTTACTCTATAAAAGTTTTACATTAACATTTTTTAGACTGTGGCTTCTCAAGGTTTTGTTTCTGGGAATTTTTCGTCCTTAGCATTTGTGGCTTTCAATTCAGTTTCATTGTTTTAATGTTGTGTTTATTTGTGCAAAATTTTTGATGTGGGAAAAATACCTGCCTATACCCAAGATTGTATAAAGTATGCGGTTGGGTTTTTACTTTTCATACAGTTTCCAGGTCGGAAAACCTATACAGTACTAAAGAAGTGCCTTCTGCACCTGCGTGGTCATTTTGAATTTATGGATCATGCAAATTAACACTTTTTTAAGAAAGATTTTTTCGTAAGTTGTATTTTTAAAGATGTTTAACTTATCGGGAAGAACTCCTTTAAGAAAAAAAGAGCCATAATTTCATTAATACACCTCTAATGTCAGGAAACGCTACTTAACATACAGGAAAATCAACAAAGCTTCAGTTCAGTCAAGCCCCTGATCACAGTTCAATTGTGCATTATATCTCATAGAAAGCCGCTTCACATCCGCTCATGTAATCAACGAGAGCCTGATTAATCGCCTTATTAGTGTATTCTCTTCAAGCCATTGTCACAACGGCCGACATGTCGTGCGCACGCGGTGAAAACTCTTACGCAACTGAGTATGTTCCGCGATACTTAAGATGAATTCGGGGATTTTTTTTCTTTTTTTGTTTCTGCGGTCGGTGGTACTCTTATGGTGTAGGTGATAGAGGTGGGTTTTGAAGAGCAAAGTGATGGGTAAAGTTTGTAATTGCGATGGTAATGACATTGACATAACTCGGTTCCTGATTGAGATAAAGCATTTGTGGATTTTTATAGTTGTTTTTTTTTACAGTAAACTCTAAAAATAGAGCAAAAGCAGCTAAACTGTTACAATATTTAAAGCTAAAGTAAACTTATCCGATTCTTCCTTCTATCTTATCATAAATTATTTCTATTTCCTAATCGCACTACAGCTAATGCAATACTTACATTGATCAATAGTTAAGATTACTTCAAATTAAACTGTAAAAATCTTTTTTGCCGCTCTCTAACCGTGACCTAGGCACTAAAACTAGCTACACAACACAATAAAACTAGACTATTTTATTTCAAACCTCACAAAGGAAAATAAACTTAATTGTCCTTCAAATACAGTTTATTTTTCTTTGATATGCTATGTCATTGGAAAGTTTTACCGCTATCAATTAGCGTATAGGAACTGAGGCGACAACTTAAATGGCGTAATTTACGTCGTCGAGCGATTGCTTTTATTAATTACTGAATTAGTAGCTATTTGCTGTGTTGTGACAAATAATACTACTTGTTAGGAAATTGTGATATAGACCCATTTAGTTATTAACTCTATTGGGACTCTATTGATATAGCTTTGTACCAAACAATTTTAGATATTCATGTTCAATTAATTTTTAAGACAGTAGAAAGAACATTCATCTATAACGGAGGTAAAATAACGATACAAAGAAAATCTCAAGCTAAATAAATAATAATAATTCAGAAACATTATCTCATAAACAAAAATCGTTTTGGTAACAAAAACTATAGCAACTATTTTAAATCAAGATCATTCCGCTTCAGCTTTATAAGGAAGCACCAGATGTAGGTGGATTATTTATTATGATCTCAATTGATATTGATTGGAACAAGCCATAAATATAACTGGTTAATGAATTAACAAGTCAATATTTTGTTGTTACATTTATGAAAATATTGTGATGAATAGATGTTATACGAATATATGGATATGTTAGATGTTATTTAATAGCTGTGAAATGGTTAGCTATTAAACACAAATACACTAAGTACAATTTTAGAACCTTAATAATACTAAACCGAAAAGGCTGGAATAAACATAATATTTTATGATACGATTATTTTTTTAATCGATCAAGCAATTCATAATTTGTCAATTATTACGATTTTTTAATACTTACCCGGGTTAAGCGCTGCTAAGTTTATCTATGTCAAAAATATGTGTATCTATTGATGTTAATTACCTCATTACAAAAATACATGGATCAGTTCATTTTACAAGAAATCATAAGTAGATATGGCTAAATAAAATTTCGTCATGTAGGCAATTCTTTGGTTCAATATTTATCTTGCATATCATTAAGGAAATGTATGTCTAATGGCCGGTTTCTGAGTCTCGCTATCGAAAGGTTATCTATTCATTTTTAAGGGAAAATGAATAGATAAACTACCGATAAAGGTGTTCAGAAACTGGCCATTAGTGAATTAACCACTAACCACAATGACATCATAATTTTTTAGCTAAAGCAAGAGATTTTGGTTTTCCTTGTAAATAGTTTGAATATTAAGAAACACACGATTTTTGTTTACTAAGCAANTTCAGAAACTGGCCATTAGTGAATTAACCACTAACCACAATGACATCATAATTTTTTAGCTAAAGCAAGAGATTTTGGTTTTCCTTGTAAATAGTTTGAATATTAAGAAACACACGATTTTTGTTTACTAAGCAATTATATTCCTTGGCGTTGATGTAGTGGAAAATTCCTAAAATATTTATGATTAAAATATAAAAATCAAAAAGCGTTTTTACTAAGTAGGGCTGGAAACAGCACTTTTCGATTAACAAAATTACACGAGACAGCCCCAAAAACGCCCACCCTTCTCTTCTCTACAAATAGGTGTAATTATAATATTAAGGTCCTCGTAATCTATAATTGTCCATGAACAAATTGATTAAAATACCTGTCAAGTGTTGTCAAGCCTTTCTCTTGTCTATTAATAAACCTACTGCAGTGCTTATTATTATTAGTTAATAGAGACCTAGATAATTAGACTCATTCATCAATGTCTAAGCTTAAAACAAAAGACTGGCGCAGCTGGTTTTCAAAATGCATTTGATTGAATGTAAAGATTATAAGTATACCTATTACCTAGTTGTTTTCTATTTAAATAGATATTATAATTTAAAAATTATTAAAAGTACTTAGTACAATGGTAAGTACTGACGCCAACTCATCAACCTACCTAAATCTGTCAATTTCTTCAATAGATATTGAACTTTATCACAATAGTGGAAGGTTAATGTTCGATTGGTAAAATTTGAAAGTTCCGAGTAGGTTGACCCGCTGTCGTCTGTACGTTTGAATTACCCCAAAGAGAGTTAAATCTTCTCTTAGATTGCAGAATCGTACTGTGACAAAATGTCGAAAGTTTTAAATTATTCTGACATTCCTAAATGACACTTTATTAAGGTTATAAAACAATCGTAACAGCAGTTAATGACTGCAAAATAAATACTATTAACGAACTTGTAATCGATTATGAAATCGGGGACGCCGTTATCGAGTCGCACTAGAATTGACGAAAACTAGTGCAAAGTGTTATGTCATTGAAGGCCGTTTAGAAGAGTTAATAAATTGATACTGCCATCGAGAACTGATGATAATAGATACGAGTAAAACGAATCGATAGTTATGTCAATTATAGGTGTCATCGATTATATGTTAGGTTAGAGTTTTTGGGACACACATACACAAAAACCTACATATTATGTATTGATAATGTCCGAATAAATTAAAGCTAATAACATATAAAATTATTGAAATTGATAATTTTTTTTTCTATAAATGGTAATACTAATAATGTTTCCTTCATTCTTGTTACAGGTAAACAACATCAATATTACTACAACTGAGCTAAACCAACTAAGTTAATAATTAAAGTAAGTGATACGCTCTAGATTACCTCCGACTTTGACTAATTACCGTCTGGCTGCCGTACATAAGGACAAAAACTGAAAGTTTACATCTGGATAATTGTTGCCAGTCACAAAAAATATTTTTACAAGAGCAAAAACTACGAATATTTTTGACTAATTATATTCGTGTCAAAAGTAATGTAAGAAACATTTTAAACATGATAGATTGCTAGTTAGATATTGAAATGTAACTAACTATCGCATAGACAATAAATATCTTGTAACAACTGTTAAAATATCGTGGCCATCTTTCATTAGAACAACTGACAGTCGGCACGCGAAACAATTGTGCAACAGTCAAAACACATCTGTTTTGTTTCGTAAACGGAAAACAACGGAATGCTATTGATAGCTATCTGTCAGATACAGTTTCTTTCATTCTAGACAATAAATCAATTTAATATGAAGCTTAGAGTAAAACAAAACGACTCTTTCAGTACTGACAGCCGTATTAATTAGACCCTCTTTGAAGCTGTTACGTAATACAGCAAGTAGGTTAGGATTTAGATTATCTGTTATGCTATTTTTAATCTGTGTTATACAATTTAAAATCGGAACAATGGAACATATTGTGGTATTGCAGATTTGAAAATACGTCTGGAACATAGAGTAAATATATACTAGAGAAGTAAACCTCGTTCAAATGCGTCGTAAGAAGCGATG
>NWSH02000517.1:12856454-12870744 GCA_002382865.2 Heliothis virescens
ACTTGTGGGGTGTCTATAGATAGGTCTTTAAAAATGAGATTGAGGTTTCTAAAACCATTTTTTCTCAAAGTCAATCATTTCAGAGTAAGACACTTTCAAAGTGCTAAAATGTGTGTCCCCCCCCCTGTAATTTCTAAACTACCAAAGTGAAAAATCTAAAAAAAATATATGTTATAGATCTTAATAAAAACTATCAACCAAAATTGGTTTGAACGAAATACAGTCAGTAGTTTTTGAGTTATAGCACTTTTTCAGTAAGCGCAAATTATAACTTTGTTATCCATATATTTGTATGAAAAACAAAGTTATTTTTTGTTTTTTCATAGATAATGAAACGGAACCCTTCGTGCGCGAGTCCGACTCGCACTTGGCCGTTTTTTTTTAAATTAATGAGCGTCCCTATATGTTGATAATATTATGTTATGTTGTAAGATAGTAACATTGATTTTATGCCTAGAGTACAGTAAACATGAGTTAAGTCACTAAAAGTTACGTTGTATAATCAAAACAATTTTTTTTTCGTCTCATATTTTATATGTTTCTTCTTTACATGATGTAGAATAAAGTCTACTACTAGGTACTAAAGCTGAGTACAAGTAAGCACCAATTAGACCTCAAGCTGATCGTGTCCAACGGCTCGATAGTATTGATAATGGACCTTATCACAGCTCCAAGGTCTACCAGCGACTGTTAGGCATTTATTATAAACAATTACTTGGCCCACTTTGTTATAAAGGACACGCCACAATAAATAATAATATGTTCTGCAGCTGAGAGCTTGTGCCCATAAAAGTATGGCCAATGGGTATCTATACTAATATTATAAAGAGGAAAACTTTGTTTGTTTGTTTGTTTGGTTGTAATGAATAGGCTCAAAAACTACTGGACCGATTTTAAAAATTCTTTCACCATTCGAAAGCTACATTATCCACGAGTGACATAGGCTATATTTTATCCGGGTACGGGCAGTAATTCCCACGGGATGCGAGTGAAACCGCGGGAAAACGGCTAGTACGTAATATAATACGTCTATTGAATAAGTAATCCAAGATAAGGTTTGTTTTTGGTGACATAAATATTAATGCTGTAAAAAAGCTTAGAGCTGCTGCTAATAATATTATAGATATCTATAAAAAAATCAATGAAAAAAAATACACTAAATGACAAACTTGATAATAATCTATCTACAAGCTATCTTCTTGATATCTTTAGCTTTGCATATCAAAACCAAAACAAACATAAACTAAACTTTACCCACCATCTGTCAACAAACAAATCTTAAAAGGCAAAACATAAGCACAACCCTAATACAAACCAGACTCCCTAAAACAGCCGTACCGATTAAGCCACGAATTGCCACATACGGCAACAGGTACATTGTCACCTAATCCGTACCATATCGAACTAGTAATACCTGTTCCGTACCGAATCAATTACATTTACACGTCACTACGGTCACAGTTTCAGCAAGACATTACATAAACTGCACTTGTTCCAATTAGCCTGTTAATAGAATCAGGTTGTCACTCGATTGGGAAATAGTTGTGAAATATCGATTATGTTATTATCGATTGTCGATTTGTTTTTTTTATCGATTCACGCCTCCAGTTACAGGGTGATCGATGATTCGTAAAATTAGGAATAAATTAGGAATGTAGTTTTATCGTATTCTTGTCAGTTAAATGCCTTTTCTGTTCAAGCTTGCACTGATATAATTGTCTCTTGTTACAAATATTTCCGCGTGAAAATCATAACCGTAACGCATTAAAATCTGAGCAAAACGAACGCGATATGCACATAAATTGTATCAAGACATGCCACTAGAAATAGAGACTTATACATAATGAATGAACAACACTTTTTTAATGCTCACAATACAAATCCGCATCTCAGTATTACACTTACGTAAAGAAAATATCGACAATTCCGCAACAGTAATGTTGTAGATCTTAACGATATCGACAATGGGTTACGAAACGTTGTCCCGTTCCTAGTCTTTCCTGGTCAGTTACATTTAAATCGATATTTATCTTTCGCCATCTCTATAGGTCCGAACTAGGGCACATTTTGTGCGGTACCAGAAATAACCTGCAGCATTTTGTGTTAAATAACACAGTAGTTACTGGACATTAGTTATTAGTCCACTGTTTGTACATAGCTGAACTTTACACGTTTCCTGGTACAGTAAAATCGATTATACGCTACAATAGCAGGGCAAAGAGCATATTACCTTATTAGAAATATTATAGTTAAAAGATTAATCACTCGGACTTCACCTTACCCAAAGAAAAATCCAGCAAATATTCAGTGGTGTTGCTTCACCAAAGCTTCACCAGTCGTCGTATTTCAGTACGATAAATGTTAGATTTCTATTTTTGAGAGTTCCTATATACGCTTGAATTGGCAACCTATTCTTTTTTGGGAAGTCGGATAAATTTTGTTATGATTGCAATAATTCTCAATGACGTGAATATTCTAGATGTTTAAGACTTTCTACAATTCCAGTTTGTAGAATCAAGATAACAAGGATATCTTCTTTATATTCGGATGTAATTGAAACTCGTTCTATTTCCGATAGCATTTGTTTGATTCCGGAACAACCACGCATTTATCTTGTTTTTCTGTCGTCAGGTAGAAGGTTGTATATGTATGTGTTATGTACATTTGAATGCCTGAACTTCATGTTGACCATGTGCTAACTATATGTAAATGAATGCATGTCTTTTACCATAGAGATTTTAAATAAGATTACAGTAAAATAATTTTGTAAAATATTTGGTCTGTTTTATGATAAATTCTGCAATTAAAACTGCTGTATATTTTAAAGCAATTTTGTCAGTGTTTTGCTGTGTTAGTACAATAATAACTGCTGTGTTAATATATTCTACTGTACATATTATCTTACTGACGTCCTTCCAACCTTTCATACGACTTGCAAAATCTTTCAAAATGCTTTAGACTTCAAGCATAATTACTTTGAAAATAGCCATAAAACTGCCCAAAATGTCCACAGTAACTTGTCCATTAAGTTGGTTTATTATGTAATTCTGTAAACTGGAGCAATTGCGTGGTCTTACTCTACCTGACTGTTAAGGATTGAAGGCGGCTCGTTAAAAGCCTGTGTATCAAATATATCAAGACCTGGATCGTATACTTCTAGAGTAAGTAATGCAATTGCAGTTTTTGGAGCGTTTCGAGTTTCGAGAACAATTTTAAGTAATCGCTTTTTTGAATAATATTTAAAGCACGATTTTGCAAATACAAATGTTTTCATAAATATCGTAATTTTTATGTAATTGAAAGTATTTGGCCATTGTTTGTACAATCTTTTTGTTAATCTCCAAATAAAAAAGAGTCGACGATGGTGTTATTTTGTTTACCTATCGATTCTATTAAATCGATTTCGGTAATCGATATTAATATCGGAATACGATCGCTCAGTTTATTGAAAGAAAGAGTTGTACCGATTTACTCGGAAAAGTGAAATGTACCTACTATTAGATATAGATCGATTACTTTTATGACTTTATCTTATTGCAGTTGATGTAACTTCAAGTCGTTATTACGCAAGTTTTATTAAAAACATATAATAAACTAATTATTTTACGAATTGCAGTGTAATCAAAACAAAAACAAATTAAAGAAGTTATTAAAAGAACTTGATAGTTATAAAATAATAACATTTCATATAAATAATACTGACGATGACACGACCATAAATATCAAAAATAATGATTCTAAATTATGAACAGTTAATATTGTACAGTGTAAGTAAGAGATATGTAAGGTAAAGGTAAGACCAATTAGGTATTTAATGGACATATTATTAGATTTCTATTTTGCTTATTTTATTTTGAAATTATTTAGTCTGAAAGAAAATTGTGAGATGACGATTAGACATAGATAAAATACAATCTTGTTGCGCCAACTCCCAAAATTGGGATAAGGAAAAACATAGAAACAAAAAAAAAATATATACATATCCAGACCTCGAAGAACAGAAATAAAAGTTTATCACAGTAATGTGGATATTGAAACCGTTATGCAACAAGATGCGTTGCATGAAGGGCGATCGCCATATTCGTATGCATTCTCAAGAAGATTTCTTAATGCTGAATGATATGGGACATCAAAAGGATGGCACAGCTCATTTTTCGTTATTCATATTGTATGATTCATTCAATTTTTTTATCGGAGTTGAGTAACTTGTATGGGTGTTATAATACAGTTGATGGTTTCAGATACTTCAAACTATCGACGTAGAATGCCTTCAACCACAGTTAACTACTTACTAAAAAACACAATAAAAAAAATTATAAGCCCAAATTTTTATGATATTAAAGTGTGTAGCCGCCTGGATATAGCCTAAACCTTCTTCTTATATTGTAATAATTTTTAATATTATGCTGATCATCCATCGGCAAGGTTGTCGACCTATACAAACAACACCGTAACGAATGGCGCACTCAACTTGAACATAACTCAGATATATATGTAAAGGAAGATATGTAAACAGATGAGAAAAACGATAGTGCCAATCTAAGATACGCTAAGATGTTACAACACTTTTAGTGGCTCCAGTGGTGACGGTGGGAAGTATAGTTTCTTGCCGCCTTGTTAGAAAATGTGGTCTAAAAAAAGAAAATTAAACGAAGCACTATAGTTTCGAGTTTTAGTTGGTACAGAAGAAAGGAATCAGGAATCATTTCTCAAACCCAAATTGCCATTTCATTGCAAAAATATTGGTGTCCATTTTTGTTAAAGAAGTAATAGTTTTATTTTCGCAATTATTTACTGGCTTCTGCCGAAATTTTCTTCTAATACCTCATTGTTATTTTGGAGTACAATAAGTTCTTTATTTAGTCTGTCTGTTACAACTAGATTGCGTAAAATTTTATCACGGTTTAGACGAGGAACCGTGATGTCTTGCGGTTAAACCTACTTAGCTTATTGTGTACGGGTTTGCACCAAGCGACAGATTAGCGGATAGCTTTGTATAGAGAGAAGTACAGATTTAACATTAGGTAAGAATTATCTACAGTGTTGTACAGACGACAGCAGTTCAACGTACACGAATCTGTCAAATTTTACCAATCGAATATTAACCTTCCGCTATTGTGATAAGGTTTAAAATCTATTGCAGAAATTTGGCAGATTGTGGTAACTTGATGTGCTGTTGTGTGTACATTTGTTATTTCAATTCTGAAATTAATTCTCTTGGACGTATTTATTCCTCACTCAGCAGAATTTATGGTACAGATTTTAATATAAATTTTATAGTTGATTTTATTGCCGTTAAGAATGCAGTTGGCGTTCGTTGGGGGAGGCTTACGTTCAGCAGTGGATGGCAATTGGCTTACATGATGATAATGATGATGAACGCGGTTTATCGATATCGATTCGAATTCAATTGCTTTTACTTAACAAGTTATGTACCACTCAAGACAGTTTACTTTGCATGCAGTATAGCATGTCAGGGCTATCGCATACATTGCTTGTATTATCCTTTCTTACTCAATCCTACCTGTCAACGTCTCACGGGTTGTTCGTAACAAAATTATTCATAAATTATCTAACAGTCACTTAGCTATATAAGACATTTCTACATACTGTTCGCGACTTTTATACCCACGTTTGTCCACATAACGTTAGCTTTTGTCACGAATGTCTTGTACATATATTATGTATTATATAATAAACTTCGTGATCAGTACTTTTAGTCGAGTGCACTAGCCTAAAGGTATTTTCGCAATCCCAGTTCTGTGCATGGTAATTCTAAAACACGAATGGTATTAGGTGTTGAAATTTCCGCTGAGCAGTGCAAATCTGGCATTATATATGCAGCTATTTGTTAATACTTTAAGGAATGCGATTTTGAGGTGTCAATCATGCCTGTCGGGGCTGCGGGATTGTTCGAAAGAGTTACCGCGGCCCATGTACGCAAAGGGCTTTAGAAGGAATGATTTGCCACCAAAAAAAGAAGTCATGGATTTAGCCTTGCCTAAAAATCAGTGGTATGCTGTTTTGAAAACTTATTTCATGGAAATCTAGTACACATCTGCTGAAACTTTTTTAATGATTTGGCAACGTAGGGGTTTGCTTGTAGCGAAAATTCAATTGTGCAGATATATGAATTACTAAATTATTAAGCGATTTCTGTATCAAAATAATAACAGCCTTACCAATAACAACAGCTTATGATAATAACAATGATTTTACAAAACAGTATTTACTCAAATCTTCAATCGTTAATTCAAGGGTTTTACGGAAGCGTGAGTGTGCAGTTTTAAACCTCTTTGGTTATTCAAATATATCTTATTTGCTGAGATTTCTTCCATGACTTTTATTTATTTAATGATCACGGAAAAATAATACTTTGATTACTTTTATATTTATCAAAATAACATTGTTATTGTTGAGTAAAATAATACGATTTAATATTAAGAAATAAACATTTAAATAATTTTACAAAAATATATTGCACACCTTCATTACTTTATATACGACTAGCCGTTATCCCGCGGTTTCACTCGCATCCCGTGGGAATTACTGCCCGTACCCGGATAAAGTATATATAATTATATTATATAAGTCCGTCCACACTACTAAATATAAGTAATAAAAGTATGTACCGATCCCGCAGACAAACCGTGCAAACGGTTTTGCGGGGCATAGATTTATTATATATATTGAAAGAAAAATTGTAATAGTAAATAAATAAATAAAATAAAATAGATAAAATATAGCCTATGTCACTCGTGGATAATGTAGCTTTCGAATGGTGAAAGAATTTTTAAAATCGGTCCAGTAGTTTTTGAGCCTATTCATTACAACCAAACAAACAAACAAAGTTTTCCTCTTTATAATATTATAGTATAGAAAAGTTGCTTAATAAGATGTTTCGCAACAATTTTCTGTTGAATAATTCATTAAAATTAACAGGCTTTGTATAAAGTACATTCGAACACAATATTCAATTACGAGTACTATCGTATATCAGCGATTTAATGTGTAAAGTATGATTCAAGAGCTTTTGAATAATTGCTTGTAGAATATTAGATTTTACTGTCTAAAGTACCTACTCTGTTATATCTGGAAGGTATTATGTATCTACCTATTATGTTCCTATCTATACTAATATTATAAAACTAAAGAGTTTGTTTGTTTGAACGCTCTAATCTCAGGAACTACTGGTCCGATTTGAAAACTTCTTCAGTGTTAGATAGCCCATTTATCGAGGAAGGCTATAGGCTACTTTTTATCGGGGTGGTGGGTAGGGTAGGGTGCACCGAGTAGTTTCCACGGGACGCTGGTGACTACTCGGACCGCTGGCAGAAGCTATATAACATATAGAGACTCTCATTAAAATAAAATATTTCATTGTTATGGGATTCTAGGAATATCTATCGGGATATATTCAATGGTCTAGACATCGGGTTGAAAGCTAATCACTAAAGACTATACAAAAAAATACTTTATTTACATTGTGTTTTAAAGTCCCCGTTTTAAAAGTGTGTCTACATAAAGTGAAAAACAAAACAGCTTTTCTTTTTAACATCATTCTTGAGTAGATTTTTTTGTACAAAAGTGGGTTGTTTCTATTTCATTGAGATTACTGTTCCGCGTCTGTACAACACGCGTGCTACAATGTGCAGTGTTTAATGGTAGCAAGGAAACTAGTGCACAGATCTGTGGCTTACTAGATACGGCGAGCGCGCTTCCCGTTACGATTGTTGCAGACTGTTAATTGGTTGTGTTGTAGAAAGATTGGTATCGATATGTTAAGTTGGTTTTTAGTGCCTATTAAATTGTAATGTAAAAAATATTAATATATCTGTTTGTCATGAAGATATCTAACGCAAATATTCAGATTAATAAATATAAACATTTTGTTGGCTTATAAATTCATTATGTACACGTAAACGTCAGTGGAAGAGTAATTCATGAAATAGTAACTGTCAGCAGTTTTTTTTCTCTGAAATTACGTTACTCTTTTATATATCAAATATTCGTCAAGTGTCAAAGTCAAAGTGTTTATTAACGTGTTAATCCCAAATTCCATTTTATAAAAAAAACAAGTTTTTCACATTTCTCTCTCTCTTCAGCCACTTCCAGCTCATGTCATATCAATATAGAGTAATTACGGGTTCCCCGGTCGGGCGCATCTCTCCGCTTTCCGCATCGGTCCCGCGGCAAGGAATGCATTTTCACTGGCCACCGTATCTCGATATCACTCTTCCGTACTACGATCTTAACGGTGGCTGACTTTAACATGTGGTTGATACTCTATTCTCGGTAGGAAGTTGCGGTTATCATGATAATCCGGAGTTATATATGTTTATGTTTTTGTGCATTGGAAGTCAGGGTGGTTTGGTGTTTAAAGCACCACCCTCTCAAGTACTTGCTTACGGAAACTTGGGACTCTCGGTTCAGCAGTTCAGCATGATGGCTACCACCTCAACTATGTCAATACACTTAGTTTTCTAACAAAATACCTGTCTGTGTTGTCTCGTGCGAGAATCGTGTGTCGCTTAGACAAACAGACATTTGTTCAGCCACTGCGCCAATGGTGTATGTATTCGTAGTTTAGTTGAGTAACATTAATCTCTTAGTTGCTCTAAGCTGTCTAGTGTTATTAACATTAGCTAGCAGGTGATTAATTTTAATATCCAGCTTCACTTCTGTCAGTTAAAGTATTATGTAAAAAAAGATTTTGAAATGAAAGATTAAATTCTTAAACCAATCTAATAGTAAAAGCAATACTTATACCTACCTACTTCTATAATGACAATTCCCACAGAAAATATCCATAGCCATTATTTTTAAACTTCCAATCTACAGAAAATTGTGCCGAGCAATTACAATTTCCATTTGAAACGTCGCTATGGCAACCATAATGCTATTTTAATTAAAAAGTAAACGTGTAGCAGGCACCTTTGGGCTGCGCACACGACGCTTACGAAACCGCCTTCGGGTACTCTCGTGTTACTTCGGCTCGAGTTACCAAAGCCTGGGAGGTAGGATTTATTACATACGATTTACAAAATGTGAAATCCCTGATGTGTTCACGCGATAAGTTCAATTTGACACCCCTAAGGTGCCCTGATGCAATATTCATGCAATTTAATTAAACATTAAGTATTACCGTTTGCTATGTAATTTTATTAATAACTATGTAAAGAAGGGATATGTAGAACATGTTTATTGGTCCTGTCAGTTTGTGTTTGGAGTCGAGATTTTCGTAATAAAATAAGAAGACATAAGTTGGTATAAATATAAGTAAGTAAATAGAGTTGCTGTTTTTGTTCCTTGATCTAATTTCCTTCATATTTCATGACTAAAATATTTTAATATTCATTGTTAGAAAAAAGTCAAGATCATGTTTTTAATCTAGATCAGTCCATCAGACGTAGGTGTGACAAAAAACAAAACAAGTAATCCAAAGAGATAATTTTACTCGCTCCAACTACCCGGAAGACTAAACAAGTATTGACATTCCTAAAAAACAACCGGATCTCATTACAATTGTCGTTTCGAAGTTTGTGGCAAAGATATAAAAACTGTGGGGCCTACCAAACGTTTCGCAACTCCATTATGACTGAGAAAGAAATAAAGAATATGCACATTAGCTGTAATTAACCAATTCCGAAACAACTATGTGTGCTTTTATTGCTTCCTATGTGAACGCAGCCGAAAGTACAATACGAGGTCACACACCCATGTATTATGGTCAATTGACCCAAGATTTTCAAGATTCCGTTCCGCCGGAAGCTAGGGCGGACACACTAACCTTGCAACGTCGTCTTTGTTTATTTATTTATTTTATCTACCACTTCTCTTTCATAACAGTTGACAGATCTCGAACGCCTACAACTGCGTTCCAAGGTCGAGGCGACCGGTTTGAAAAGTGGAGCTTTTAAAACTGATATCGTTATGCAAAGTTTGGATTACGTTATATGGATTTGCCATTAATATGTTGTAGTGTAGCGACGTGAGTGAGCTGTCATTTAATATGTGTTTATATGTTCAGATCACATCCCTATCATTACGTTCAATACGACTTTATTATCTCCTATGCAATTATTTAGCCTGTAATTACGTTTCAACTTTACATTGCTTATTGAGGAACAAATTACGTTCAATAATGAAAGGTTCAATATTAAATGCGATGTTTCACGATACGTAAGAATTCACGTCTCACTGCAGTGAGATAACTTTTTCTCAGAACAAATATACTCTAATTCAGTTTGCTGTCAAGGCTGTGTCCAGCTGAGGCGTGTCATGTAATTAAAGGCCTCGCCGTGGATGTCGTGATTACGGCTCTGACACGTGTCACCTCGCATCTACATTCCCATTTTAATCAGTTCAAATTAATTGGGCATTTATAGAGTAACTTGCTTGCTTGAGCAATCATGGGGCTTTTAAGTATCAATTGAACCATACAATTTATGGTCAGGAACATTGTGGAACCCAGCTTTTTAGAATCATTATGAACTAAATATTTTTTAATTTATAATATTGAAAGCAATACTTTCTCAATGGATTTAAAATTCAATTAACTCAAACAAAATTAGATTCGTTTATATCATATAAATCAGTATTCAACTAGCCGCCGCGACAACGTTACGTCGAAAGGCCGGCTGTCGTAAGGGCGTGCGCGCAGAATATAAGAGTACCTAGCCTTACGTCCCACTTACTGAAATGTCAACATCTTTGTTAAGTGTCAATGAAATGTTAATCAATTTGTTTCTGTTCCAGGTAATTATATACACCAATTAATGAAGACTGAAATTGCAATCTATTAGTCGATTTTAAATCGAGGTCGTGGTAAGTAAATCTCATTAGTCGAATCGCATATGAAATTAAATAAATTCGCAGCAAACATGTTTTAAATTTTACACTACAATTATCGCGAAAGATCAAACTAATTATCTGTATCGGAATAAATTCAGCTCGTTACTTTCTTTAAAAGTAATCTTGAGACAATTTACAGGTTGTTGAATTTTAATTTTACGATCGGCAAGTAATTTAGTGGTGCTGATCCGGCAATTTAAAATCTTGTATGTTGATGGTATGCGGAAACCCAGTTGCTAATGACGTTGTTCTGACCTTGGACTCGCGAAGGTCGGAAACTGGTTGCATCCCTTGCCTTTCACTGGGCACCTGATTGATGCAAGTGAGGTGCATTTATAATTGTGTTCTTTCTAGTAGTTTTTTTAACGGTTGTTATTGCGTGTCGCAGTAATGGTTATTGGCAGAACTTTATAGTTGGTAATTCAATTAATTTTGTCATTGCAATTAAATGGACGATCTTCGACTTTTTATTAGTATTTAAATGTCAATTAGTAAAGGTTGATTTTGCTTCGTTTATGTTACAAGCTGAAGAAAATTTGTAATGTATTCTTATATACTATTCATTAAATGTTAATTTCAACATAATGCCGCGTCCGCACGCTTGCCACTTGCCGCAAACTCCAAACCTCCACAAACGTTTGGCTTAAATAAGGGAATCAAACAGCGCCATCCACATGCTTGCGAGTGAGTTAGAGTGTTCTGTAAAGGCAAGCATGGCGGACGTTGAGCTCGTGTCGGCTATAGCATTTGCCTTGAGTTATTTTTACTATAAAAACAATAAAATAAATAAAAAGAAACGAAAAGTACGGCAAAGAAGATGGTGGATGTTACAAATTCATAAAAACCGTACCAGGTAATTACGAAATTACTTTTTTTCAGTACTCACTTACCTCTAAGTGAGTTTTTTGCCAATATATACCGTGCCAGTATATACATTTTTTTTCAATGCATTGCAGGGAATTTATGGAAGAAAAATTTAATGAACTTCTTTATGAACCATCTGGACAATTTGCTAACTTCTGCCGGATGAGCTATAGTGATTTTGAATTTTTGCTAAATGCAATTTCGCCAATGATTTCAAAGAAAAATACCGACTTCAGAGAAGCTATACCAGCTAAATATCGTCTTGCGATAACATATAATAAACCAAACTGAGCAAGCACAAACGTGCGTATGCGTCGCAAGCGCTTGCGGCAAATTCCCTTTGATTTGTGTCAAAAAACCGACACTCGATCGGAACGGCTACAAACGTTTGCCAACCTTCACAAACCATGGCAAACACTCTATCCACACGTTTGAATTTGCGGGCGCTTGTTGAGGTTTGGCAAGCGTGCGGACGCGGCATTAAGATCATTATTATCCTGTATTTTCCACTCAAACCAATTGATCAATCAGAATGAGGTCTCAAACATTTTTGACATTAATTGCCTACACTGATTAATGGCTCAGACTAAATAAATGCAAAAATAATTGATTTCCAAGGACAGTAATTTTAATTGGTATTAACTTAAATGCATAACTAACTTAGTATGAAACCTCACCGTCTCCAAGGCGAGGCGGTTTTAGTTCCTTGCATAATTGCCGCGACCACTTGCGGGTATACCTGTACCTGCGAGAATTTGTGTCAATAGGACTGTGTCAGAAGACTTTTAGTTTAAATGTAATAAAGTTTGTTTAATAATAAAAATATAAAATTGCCAAGATTTTAAATTAGGCACATCAACCTATCACAATCTGTCTTTCTGCAATAGATTTTCAACCTTATCACAATACTGGCAAGTTAATGTTCGATTGGTAAAATTGACAGATATATAAATAAATTAGTTAAATCTCCCTCTTTACAGTGCTATCTATGACCTTATTTAAGCACTAGGTGAATGTTCAGAAATTGAAAAAGCTTTTGAAGTTAAACAGGGCATACTAAAACAACTATTATTTACAAGACATTACCTACAGAATTCATTTAATTAGTGTCACGCATTCAGACTTAAAGACAAGATTTTTTGCTGAAAGATACACGTCTTTACTAACAGCCAGGTAGTAAACGACGGAAATTAACAAGCGCTTCAGTGTTTAAAAGCAAAAAGACAACGAGTCTCATTATTCCTTTTACTCTTTCATTGTCTAGCGAGCCAGACGGCATGACGGAGCCTAAAAACCGCTGAAATGTCAATAACTTTTGAGCTATGTTCTTGTTCTGCTTTTGAATAATTTGTTCTTTTTTTTGTATCTGTATCCCTCTATCTACTATCTAATGTAATCTACTCCACACTAGTAGCCTATTAATAGCCTTCTTCGATAAATACACTGTAAGGATTTTTCAAATCGGACCAGTAATTCCAGATAAACACGTTCAAACAAACAAACTCTTCAGCTTTATATTAGTTGATGATGATTAGTATAGATATAATACCTAGAACACAGCTACCTAAACTCATCACACGAAAGTTGACCGTACCGGGAATGGAACACGGGCCATCACTTCGGCAGTTTACCATAGTGACCGTTGCGTCAATGGTCGTCAAATGGAATTCTGCAGCCATTTTCCCAGGCAGCTTGGTTTCCGCGTGGTAACGAGCCCTTACAAGGCGTGTCTCGAAGGCCGACTAGTCCGCTCACTCGCGACTAGCCCACTTTTAATGATACAGACGCATAAAACACACGTCCTTTGGAAAATTCTCTTGTAGGTTTGTATTTGCATGAACATTGGTTGATTATTTATAGGCAGATACTGCCAGTATGTATGAACGTGGAATTTTATGAGATTTTTGCATAGTTGTTTAGAATTTATTATTGTCATAACATGGTGATGATTTTGCATAGGTATGGACAGCATCTCAAGTGTGTATTTGTTCTGACGTAAGATGAGTGGTCATATAAAATATCTAGTTTACGAATTTAAAGTTCATAGCTTCCAAAGAAATACCTTTTAAGGCATCGGCAATTACAAAGCTAGATACTAAATCTATTGTATGGTCTAAGTCAGGGGTCGGCAACCTTTTGAGTAAAAAGAGCCAAAAGTTACAATTTACAACATTTTCAAGTTTTCAAAGAGCCACAAACAGTGGCGGCGCTAGACCAAATGTGTACGTCGGCGACATAAGTTCGCGAAGCCAAGGGTGGATCCAGCTTTTGTGCTAGGGGGGGTTGGTCGTACAGTTGTGGTCAAGTACCAATACATAATTTTATTTGGATAATGTATACATGACGAAATACATAGAAACGTAGTATGAATGCGCGAGCGAAGCGAGCGCGAAATTTTTTCAGCTCGACGTGTAAACATCGTAAAGAAAAGGGCACGAGTAGACTGAGCGCGATTTCTTTTGACAGTTTTAGGTCAAGTCACAAAAATATCTAATTTTCAAAATGTATCTCAGGTACCTACTAAAATATTGTAAGGCTGAAGTTGCCACGATTTGTTTAAGTTAATTTGTGG
>NWSH02000517.1:12874837-12891325 GCA_002382865.2 Heliothis virescens
TAATTTAGTTGCACATTCCATTTTGACCACCATTAAGACCCCCACGAACCGCCCTTGGCGAGGCCTTTACTTCGCAGTGAAAAATCGTTTAATCAAGTGGACAGATTAAAAAAAAATCGAGTTTTATTGTTAATAAAATGATCACGAAAAATAATCACACACATAGAAATTGAGGCCATGAGAGCCAGAGTGGTCTAACTGTCATTTTTTAAAAAGTATTTTTAGGCCATTGTGGCGCTGTAAGATATCGTTTACTTATTTTTTGACAAATAAAATTACTTTTGAAAAAATTACAGTTAGGCCACTCTGGCTCTCATGGTCTCAACTGTAGTAGCCGAAACTTTCAGCGTGTAGACTCACTGTCCTTTTCAGTATTGTGTCGTAGTTAAGTTTAGCCGCTATTTCAGCTTCGATTATCCGAACTGATAACGCGGATATTCTATCTTGCCTCATCGTGCTTCTCAAATAGATTTTTATAAATTTCAACTTTAAGAAACTTCTCTCAGCGGAAGCTGTGCTAACCGGAACTGTGAGCATAATTCTGATTTTAAAATAAATTAATAAATATTAAAACAGTAAAATTCATTATCAGCTGCCCAGCTTTCTCCCGAATTGTTCGGGGTTGGAAATCTAAGCCAGGATGACTGGCGAAACGAAAATAAATAGGTAACTAGTTTTTCTGCGGGGCCTCCTCAGGAATCAACGTAATAGTGGCTGAGAGTGAGAGATAGAAATGGTGCCGAATCTTTGTTAATCGATTGAGTAAGTTCTTTAGTTGGTTTTTATTTTATAAAATAGATAAATAATATTCTTGTATGGAACTAAAGAGCCGCAGCTTCCCATCCAAAGAGCCGCATGTGGCTCGCGAGCCGCAGGTTGCCGACGCCTGGTCTAAGTGAATGTTTATACCTTAGTACGAGTATAGACTTATAGGTCGTGAATTTAGTTAAACGTGACCAAAAGCGACTGTTAACGCCGACTGATCGGACTAAGGGCATTGTCCACGTTTGACATTACTGTAATTAGCCTTCAGAAAACAGTAAATTCGTGGTCATTTGTTTCAAAATAATTGCCTCTTATTTATTTCTGTTTTCATAAACGAATTGAGACTTTTTGATTGATGATGATTGTACTTCTAGGGAATGTTAAGCTTAGGTTAGGTTATATTAGAATTTTGGAATTTGATCTCTTGGGGATGGGGAGGCGCTCTTGAATTGGATACTAGTCACTTCACAATAGTCAAATTAACTGATTTCAGAGGGTCAAAATTTTAAAAGTAGTGCACCTGTAGATACATCGTCTACTTATGCTAATATTATAAAGTTAAAGAGTTGGTTTGTTTGAATCTGACTGTTTTGAAACTGCTGGCGAAAACTCGTACAGATATGACAGCAGCTACTCATATCTCTCAAATTTAACCAACTAAACATTAACCTTCCACTATTGTGATAAAGTAGAAAATCCACTGCAGTACCTAATTTAACAGATTGTTGTATCTTGATGTGCTGTCGTCTGTACATTATAGAGGAACGACATATTTTTATTAAACCTCCAGTTTTACTACTGAAATATTACTTACCATTGATTTGTTATTACTATGTTCTTCTATGTTTAAACAATACTATAATTTTTAAAGGCACTACTTTAACGGGTGGTCCATGACTTGCATAATAAAGAGCGTACGACACTTCCGACAATAGAGTAATTGTTAAATTTTATGTAAGTGCGTATGTTATTATATAATATGATTATCTAACACATATAATGCGTTATATTGTTAGAGATGATGGATAACCGTAATCTAGGCTTTGTTATTATTTTTGGATTTCTATAACCTATCTATCTCTTCTTTTGTGACTAGAGGTTGACTTGACATATTTTATATGCAGTTAAGTAATGATAAAATTCGATCTCTAATAAAAACGGATAGAAAAGTTATAGAACCACGAGTAGATTTTGTGGTAGGAAGATGTAGCTATTTATTAGTCTGGACACTAACAAATGTAAGTATTTGAGGTAAGTAATATAAAATGAGAACTATAAAACATTTTACAACAAAAAAACGTAGTTTATCTTTTTCATCTAAATCAATCCTTTTTACCTTTCAATATAAATACATAATAAAAAACATGTCCGTTAAAACATTTTGGTTAAAAAACGTGACCATGTTTGCACCAAGGTTTAGCAAGTAGGTAGTTTTTCTTACAAATACTTATTTTATAATATTTTTAAGAAGAAATCATTATTATTATACATTTCAAATAGAGACAACCTTGTCAAATAATCACAGAGGCAGGAATGCGCTCGTTTTGTTAATGACAGCTTGAACAAACAATAATCTTGCGAAATTTTACCTTAGAGGTAAATTATCTTGAATAAGACCTTTTCAAAGGCTAGGTTTCAATATAACAAGACCTCTATAATGAATCTCTATATTTATATAAGAATGAGTCCTCGGGAAACTGCTAGTCTATCTATATCTATACTAACTAGCTTTCCCGTAAGAACTACTACGCGCACCCGAATAAAAAGTAGCCTATACCCTTCCTCGATAAATGGGCTATCTAACACTGAAAGATTTTTTCAAATCGGACCAGTATTTCTTGAGATTAGCGTGTTCAAACAAACAAACTCTTCAGCTTTATAATATTAGTATAGATATAATAATCTATATGTATAAATACTTAAGTACTAGTATATCAATGTAGAAAAAAAAATTTTTTTTTATGCCCTAAAGGTTCCAAAACCACTGAACCGATTTGAAAAATTATTTTATTGTTGGGAACTAGACTATTTCCCGACTAATATAGTCTGCATTTTGCCCGGGAAAAACTTCCCTTGAGTCGCGGGTGAAACCGCGGGAAAAAAGCTAGTCAAAACATAAAATTACTAAACAGCAGTAAGCAACCTTTGTAAAAATAACTCCTAAAAGCATTTATAAGTGAAATCAAATACTTGAAAGTATAATTATACAAGAAAGGGCTTTAAGATTAATCACAGAGATATTTCGATTATCATTCCGATATTAATTACATTCACAAATGGAAAGTGATAATATCATTTGAATGCTACCACTGTTTATGCATGGGACTTTCTTACGAGAAATTCTTTTCGTTCATTCAAAATATTGGAAGAGATTTCCAACGATCGCTTTTTGTTTTTTGGGGGTTTTTATTTGGCGAATTTGATGTCATTTGTTTTCAGTCAGTTGTTTCTTTATTTTGCAATTCTATATTACGTTAAAAATAGCATAATATTATGATTATTATTCTCAAAGAAGTCTTCAAACCTTTGCTTTAAAGATTAATTAAAAAAAAATGTTTAATGACCTAAATTAATTTTATTTTTGTCTCCACATCACGATTAAAAAAAGTACCAGCCATAAATCGATATATACTTAAATCTATTTAAAAACTGTTAACTATGGCAACACCTGTTTAAAAACAAATACGAATCCATCAAAACAACCTTTTAGCAAAACAACAAAGTTCACGACCAGAAGTCACATAACACAACCGAATCGTAAAGCACGCGATTACCTCAACCATACCATCTGCTCGAGTATTACAACATTAGCCGGGTTATACAGTGACGTCACCAACTTTCACCTTCTGCGGAGACATTTGCCCAACGGCATTGAACTTGGTGCTATATTGTATAATGTGCCGATGACGTCATCACTATTAGTTGTTTGACAGCTAATCCAATATGGAAGCTGTGTCGATTAGAAATTAAGAGAGTGACATGATAGAAAAGTTACGAATGGTCAGGAATATTTTTAGAATATTAATGTTAGGAAGAAAGTAGGCTCCATTTTGTTTTTGATCGCTGATTGGACGGTTAGAAATATATTTTTTTGCACATTTCCATCATTCGAATATGCTTTTAATATTGTGGGAATTGGTCCTTATTTCCTTAAAAAAAACTCATTCATGATTCACAGCGCAATCAAGTAAGTAGTCAAATAAAGTTAATTAAAAACCGGAATGAATTTAATTTGGAAACTCGTACATTTCCTAAAATGTCGATGTTAATTCAAGTGGCCAAAATTATTCGATGTAAAAACAAATCTTGGATATCCTTGCGATGTTGAACGTAAAAGGAATGTTGTCAGTTCAAAAAAAACGTTCGAATAGAGAGGTGTCTTTAACATAGCACTGTTGGATATCCTTTAATCTATACTAATATTATAAAGCTGAAGAGTTTGTTTGTTTGTTTGAACGCGCTAATCTCAGGAACTACAGGTCCGATTTGAAAATTCTTTCAGTGTTAGATAGCCCATTTATTGAGGAAGGCTATAGGCTACTTTTTATCTGGGTGCGCCGAGTAGTTCCCACGGGACGCGGGTGAGACCGCTGGCAGAGGCTAGTAGAGGAAGCTAGTATTTCATAAAAGCAAAAAGTTTTAAAGGCTAAAACCTATGCCCTTTAAACTAGGCTGATGAATGGAAAGGAAAATTCCGATCTAGCATTCAATCTTAGTATATATTAGTTTAAATTATAACACAAGTTTTTTATTTCAGTGTGAATCAGTGTCAGACAAATTTTATCATTCCTTTAAGAATGAGGTATGAGTTAAAATTACACATTTCTTACTATGTTCTTCCGCAGTTTTTTCTTGACCTAAAAATTTTATCATTCCTTTAAGAATGAGGTATTAGTTAAAATTACACATTTCTTTCTATATTATTCCGTAGTTTTTTCATGACCTTAAACAGTAGAAACGACGAATAAATGAATCTCAAAAATTATTTTTCAAATGTTTTGTCTCAGTTTTGTTTTTTTTTTTGTATTTATAAGTGCTCTAATTATAAAAATTTAGCGGTTAAAACTAGCATTCGTAATAAATAGAATGCTAATTATTAGCTTAATAAATACAATGCTAATTATTCGCTTAATAAATTCACATGGTCGATAAACTTCTCACGCTGTTGCGAAATCGTTCTGTCTTGTACTTATGATTGTTTTATGTTCAATTAATATTGGTTTATTGTTTTAGTTTCCAATTAGAAGTATTTGGTTCCGTTTGGTTTAGTTTGTTATATTTAGTTTCTAAATTAAATCATTTTATAACTGCTTTAAAAACTAGAGTCAAGATTTGTGTAATTTTTCATTAAAATGCTAGCTCGATGTTCAAAAATAAATCTCATAATTTAATTAGCTTTAATTTAATGTTGTCAATGAAGTAATAAATTCATTATAATGCCGTAAAAAAGGAGGCTTTTTGCTGTCTGTTGCAACACTTCGTATGCAGTCTGAAATCTGAAGCAATATAAAAGGTCTCAATTAACATAAATATACATAAAATTCCTACATCGTAACATTTATCATTGCATGTAACCCGAGCACTATCCTTCAGAAAAATAACTTGCGAAATTACTTGACTCACAAAATTACTATAGTGGAACATTTTTTGTAACAAGACCTTCTGTTTAATATATATTTTTTTATAGACATACTTACTATAACAAGGCACGTTTCGTTACGGTACAATTTCAGAACAAATAGGTATTTCGTTGCAAAGACAATTTGACATGCAAGTACATTCATATTTCTTCTAGACTATACTTGAAAGTAAACGCAAAGGTCAAAATACTAGATCAAAAATATTAAGTTTACCTTGACAAATATTAGAATATTGTTACAGCCAGACCTGTCAGAATTTGAAATGTCGTTTTATCTGATTTGATTTACTGGGGCTTAAATTAATTCTGCGGCGACTAACTTTGAAGCAAATGAGGCTTAGGTAAACAAAAACTTTAATCTAGCAGACGGTGTTTTTTTAACATTATTGGCGAAAAAGGAGGAAAGATTTAATTGACTTGTTCTAAGTCGAAGGCACAGACCACTTAATGGAAACAAAGGCCGGACTATTATCTAATGCTTAACCGTTGGCGTGTTAAATTGCGAAGTAAATTGCATTTTCGTTCGTTTAGCAAGAACCGACAAACAGGAGACACTATTAACAGTTCAGCACCCGGTGTTATTATACAACCGACGCCTCATAACGATCCATTGTCTCAAAGAGCGGAAATTATAATTTAGTTCCGCTTCCAACTGGATCTTACAGCATTAATTAAATCCCATCTTTGGTTCATTTTGGGGGCATTGTATGTTAAGTCGATAGGGTCAGTCCATTCATTGCTATTCACCCGTCCAAGGTTTAGATACATGGCCTCAGTTTCCTCCGTTATTCTTGAGGCAGACAGTACAATGCGTGTACATCAACTATTGTTGGAACAATTGGAAGCACTATCTCAATGACATCTTACGTTAGCGATTCGTCTACCATGTCGCCTGTAGGCCGTGGTACTTATTGTACGAGAGAGACATTTGACTGACTGCCTTGAGATTGGATCATGTTAATCCCTTTTCCGTTTGGATTGATTCCTTTTCGTGTTCGTAAGGGACTCACAATTGCTTGTAACCTTGTTGTTTTCTCAGCTGCCAGTGGTTTATTGATACTGCATTTTATATTATACTCAACTGTTTAACGTTAACCAGTCTTGTTTAATGTAGCTTGTTTTACGTCTGATATCTCAAGATATGCGTCATTGTCACCTCTGAATTGATAGTCAGAAACTTAGTAGCAATAATTTGCAAGTTAGAGATATAAATCCGTCGGGTTACCTTGAAACATAATCTAATAACTGCATCCGGAATATTAATGTAAGTAACATATCNCTTGTAATCTATACTAATATTATAAAGCTGAAGAGTTTGTTTGTTTGTTTGAACGCGCTAATCTCAGGAACTACAGGTCCGATTTGAAAATTCTTTCAGTGTTAGATAGCCCATTTATTGAGGAAGGCTATAGGCTACTTTTTATCTGGGTGCGCCGAGTAGTTCCCACGGGACGCGGGTGAGACCGCTGGCAGAGGCTAGTAGAGGAAGCTAGTATTTCATAAAAGCAAAAAGTTTTAAAGGCTAAAACCTATGCCCTTTAAACTAGGCTGATGAATGGAAAGGAAAATTCCGATCTAGCATTCAATCTTAGTATATATTAGTTTAAATTATAACACAAGTTTTTTATTTCAGTGTGAATCAGTGTCAGACAAATTTTATCATTCCTTTAAGAATGAGGTATGAGTTAAAATTACACATTTCTTACTATGTTCTTCCGCAGTTTTTTCTTGACCTAAAAATTTTATCATTCCTTTAAGAATGAGGTATTAGTTAAAATTACACATTTCTTTCTATATTATTCCGTAGTTTTTTCATGACCTTAAACAGTAGAAACGACGAATAAATGAATCTCAAAAATTATTTTTCAAATGTTTTGTCTCAGTTTTGTTTTTTTTTTTGTATTTATAAGTGCTCTAATTATAAAAATTTAGCGGTTAAAACTAGCATTCGTAATAAATAGAATGCTAATTATTAGCTTAATAAATACAATGCTAATTATTCGCTTAATAAATTCACATGGTCGATAAACTTCTCACGCTGTTGCGAAATCGTTCTGTCTTGTACTTATGATTGTTTTATGTTCAATTAATATTGGTTTATTGTTTTAGTTTCCAATTAGAAGTATTTGGTTCCGTTTGGTTTAGTTTGTTATATTTAGTTTCTAAATTAAATCATTTTATAACTGCTTTAAAAACTAGAGTCAAGATTTGTGTAATTTTTCATTAAAATGCTAGCTCGATGTTCAAAAATAAATCTCATAATTTAATTAGCTTTAATTTAATGTTGTCAATGAAGTAATAAATTCATTATAATGCCGTAAAAAAGGAGGCTTTTTGCTGTCTGTTGCAACACTTCGTATGCAGTCTGAAATCTGAAGCAATATAAAAGGTCTCAATTAACATAAATATACATAAAATTCCTACATCGTAACATTTATCATTGCATGTAACCCGAGCACTATCCTTCAGAAAAATAACTTGCGAAATTACTTGACTCACAAAATTACTATAGTGGAACATTTTTTGTAACAAGACCTTCTGTTTAATATATATTTTTTTATAGACATACTTACTATAACAAGGCACGTTTCGTTACGGTACAATTTCAGAACAAATAGGTATTTCGTTGCAAAGACAATTTGACATGCAAGTACATTCATATTTCTTCTAGACTATACTTGAAAGTAAACGCAAAGGTCAAAATACTAGATCAAAAATATTAAGTTTACCTTGACAAATATTAGAATATTGTTACAGCCAGACCTGTCAGAATTTGAAATGTCGTTTTATCTGATTTGATTTACTGGGGCTTAAATTAATTCTGCGGCGACTAACTTTGAAGCAAATGAGGCTTAGGTAAACAAAAACTTTAATCTAGCAGACGGTGTTTTTTTAACATTATTGGCGAAAAAGGAGGAAAGATTTAATTGACTTGTTCTAAGTCGAAGGCACAGACCACTTAATGGAAACAAAGGCCGGACTATTATCTAATGCTTAACCGTTGGCGTGTTAAATTGCGAAGTAAATTGCATTTTCGTTCGTTTAGCAAGAACCGACAAACAGGAGACACTATTAACAGTTCAGCACCCGGTGTTATTATACAACCGACGCCTCATAACGATCCATTGTCTCAAAGAGCGGAAATTATAATTTAGTTCCGCTTCCAACTGGATCTTACAGCATTAATTAAATCCCATCTTTGGTTCATTTTGGGGGCATTGTATGTTAAGTCGATAGGGTCAGTCCATTCATTGCTATTCACCCGTCCAAGGTTTAGATACATGGCCTCAGTTTCCTCCGTTATTCTTGAGGCAGACAGTACAATGCGTGTACATCAACTATTGTTGGAACAATTGGAAGCACTATCTCAATGACATCTTACGTTAGCGATTCGTCTACCATGTCGCCTGTAGGCCGTGGTACTTATTGTACGAGAGAGACATTTGACTGACTGCCTTGAGATTGGATCATGTTAATCCCTTTTCCGTTTGGATTGATTCCTTTTCGTGTTCGTAAGGGACTCACAATTGCTTGTAACCTTGTTGTTTTCTCAGCTGCCAGTGGTTTATTGATACTGCATTTTATATTATACTCAACTGTTTAACGTTAACCAGTCTTGTTTAATGTAGCTTGTTTTACGTCTGATATCTCAAGATATGCGTCATTGTCACCTCTGAATTGATAGTCAGAAACTTAGTAGCAATAATTTGCAAGTTAGAGATATAAATCCGTCGGGTTACCTTGAAACATAATCTAATAACTGCATCCGGAATATTAATGTAAGTAACATATCCTTTATTATCGATCGTTGTAAATTATCCTAAAACAGTATCTTGCTCTGAATCTAGCGAACCTGTCATGGCGGTGTTGAATTATTCATTAAGTAACCCACATTTGGTATTTGGGTTTTCGTTTTTATTTTCTTTAAGAACACCGTTAACGTATGTGCATACTTCAGCATTGTAGCGGTAAGTGCGCTAACAATACGTGAATGTTTAAAGCCTTGAACATCGTCTCCGAAAATAGTTTCGCAGTGATTCGGAAGAGAATTTGCATTGAAAATGTCCTTGCTAAGTTTAGCTTCGTCATTCGTTTGGTTTGCTTAAATTAGTCGCAGAAAATCTTATCGGATTTGGTGTTTTTGAGTCGATTATTCAGCAATAATTTAAACGGAGTTTCAATCGCGTTTGGAAAGACTAGTTTTGAGATATTTAACCTTTTAGCGCTTTTGTTGTTTAGCTTTATTTTTAGCTCACTTTGGTGCATAAATGTTTGCCTGCTCTCGAGTCGACACTCCTTCAAATCCCGTTAAAGCGTAAAAATATCCTTTTGTATTCAAGCCACGATTCCGACCTTTTCAAACAATGACGTACGCCAAATGTGAGGAAGGCAAATAAGTCCTTAAGCTGCGGTTAGATTGAACATACTGATAGCGGTTTACCTCGCTAACTGTAGTTTAGAGATTGTGTCATCGAGTCTCAATTTATTACTTAGAACTCGTTAGCAGGTGACCGATAAACGTGTGATCCGAGATTGCTATCATGTGTAGATTAAGGGCATAGATTGCTTCAACACTTCATCATAATCTTGCTCGTTGCTCAACTGTAACTAAATAAGGATCTACTTTCAGTTTTGTTAGAAACTCGTGTATATGTGGTTCCTTCATTTGTTTTCTGTTAGTGTCAAATGACTCTGTGATTAAAGTGAATATTAAGGCATCACTGTTGGCAATCCCTGCATTGTTAAGGATTGCGCGACAAGACTAGCTAGAAGCCGTATTAACAAAAAGAAAACAATAGATATTTTTTTTATTAGCCTGTATTGTCCCACTGCTGGGCAAAGGCCTCCCCCAAACAATAGAATTGTTTTAATTTAATAAATACATATTGCAAAAAATAGAATTATTTACAACAAATAAATATTGTACTTTCTGATTCACCACAAAGAAGTTCCAAAGCGATATAACAGCAATCAACAAAATAAGCAATATCTTACTTTATAAATTGCAACGCACATTAATTTATTTGTAAAAGTAACATTAAGTAACCAAGCTTTAACTTCGTCAAGGCAAACAATCAAATTAATAAAGTTCTTCAGAATTCAACCGTTGTCGCTTACACCAGTCTGCACCATAACAATGAAATTTAATTTCACGACTGTCGTATTTAATGTACACGTTTTCTGATAAATGTTCCTGAGCCTTATTATTGTTTTTTTCTTCTCCAATTACGACATTTTTGAGTGAATTTATTGTTGATATGCTTTTCAAAATAATGAAGCCTGACAGCTGTGCCTTAATACTTTTCGTAAACTTGCTGATTGAGTCGTCATTAATTTTTCTTATTTCTTAGGATATTTATACATATTTATATCATTTAATAATGTATAGGCGTCCTGTTAAGTAATAATACAGCCAACACCACTGTCTCAGTTATACGACGTCTCCCATTTACTTCGAAGAGGACCGTTTGGCACCGGGCTGTGTTAGGCGCCTAGAATATGAAGTCAAAATCTACCTTCTTCTTATTGTCTTTTAAATTTTTAATGATTCATTTACATTGTTTCAGGTAAATAATTCGAGAACTTGAAAGTGGCGTGAATGAAACCATTACATCAATACCATAAGTCTATTAAGTAAGTCAGAACAGGTTGCGCCCGCCGGCGCAATTAATATGAAGCAATTAAATAGCTGTTAGTCAAATCAGTACCTTGATCACCTAGAGCTATGTACTGTCTATTATATATTCAGTATTGCGTGCGGTAGTCGGTAGTATGTACTATTCGAGGTAATTGCTATGTGAAGTATGCGCAAGTAAAGGCAAGTGCTGGTTAGTATACTGTATTACTTAACTATTCATTCAGTGTTGTCTATTGGAAGCTATTTACTTTACTTATAGGGAAAATGAGAGCAGCTGATGATATCTTTGTTAGCCTCACACTCACAGATCTACACCTGTCTGCTTAATCCTAGATTCTTATCTACTCCTGAGTTCCTTAAAAATGTGCATGAAAGGTTGTGTCCAAGTTATCGTCCAAAAATAGCATTTACAGTTAAAAAATAGGGGTCAAAAGATTCTATTAGAAAAGTCTGAGTTGCATCCGACCGAAGCACTACGCAATGAGGCGCTGCGAACATCTCATGATTGAATCGTAATCGCATAACAATCGTTACAATCGATAAAAAGTGCAACAAGTGATCATTACATCAGCCCACCTAATAACTCGATTGCAGTAATCGTTCACTTTCACTCGGATCGATGCATCGGACGGCGGGTGGCGCCGGCGCAATCAAAGGTCGCCCGACCGAGACCATTTCTTTAAGATTCGACAGATAATTTTGATATGTTGAGTAATTCGATCGACGGGTGCCCTTGTCCAGATGTTGAGATAACATCAACTAGCTACGAATGAAAAAAGTTTTGTTTACTTTGGATGTTAACCAAACTAATTAACAACTCTTCTAAAATATATTTAGAAGTTGGTCAATTGTACCAAATAACCAAATCTTTGATTGCAGCTACACACAAGAGCAGTGACATTAGCAACAAAAACTGAAAAATTAACACACAACCATATTCGTCATAAACACACAAGAAACAAACGAAAGCGAAATCGATTACAAGAAAACAATCGATCAGAAGCTCATTCGTAGAAAATAGAAAGCTGTATCGAGTTGCTGAGGTCGTGTACATTAGCGACCTCAGTCGCGCGCGTGGCCTCGACCTTGTCGGTCATTAGAGTTGCGACATCTAGTACTGCCACCCTATTACCTAATATCGATGTCGCGGGGAATCGATTACGTGGAATCTTTGAGTGCAAGGTTGAATGGTTTATAGGTCTTTTGAGTACAAAGCGTGTGGGTGGGTGGGGGATATTCATTTTAAAAATCTTTAATGAACAAATAACTAACTTCTAATCTTCGGAAAGAAATGAATTGTAATTAAAACCGGGGTGATTAATTAGTATATCTTTTTAGTATTAATCGCATCATTTAATCATGTACAGTGTGTAGGTTAATTCATCCGATATACCTCTTTAATTAAAGCATTTGTTATACGTATTCACAAATTACTATTGTTCCACTAACAATATAATTTTCCATTGAGAATCGATACTCATATCGATAAAATGAAGCAATATGTCCTTGCTTATTAAACTCGCCGTAAATGGTAAACGAGACCTCAACAGTTGATCGATTGAGATATGTATTATGAATAAGATTACTTTTGCAATAAAGAACACAATGTGTTGATAACTACTCGAATAAAACCACTAATCGAACAATCAATCGATTTTGTTCCATCAGATACGTTTAATCGATTAGACTGAGTAATCGGTAGCTGACGTGGAAGCAATAAATTTTGTTTCAGTAGGTAATCCAATAAGGTAGGTAGTCCAATTATATTTTGATTAATTTTCAAAATCGACAATTTCCTGTTTAAGTTTAAGGTATGTCTTAAAACAGGTTATCATGATATAAGAGTAGGTAACTTATTACAACACGCAGTGTTCGATGTTCCATTAAATAGAGTTGATGTTACAAAATAATCATCAAACATTCGACAGTGATCAAAATCACTCAAATTATATTAACATATGTTACGCACGCCAATTCAATCTTTCTCCCAACATATTAAAGTTCAAATTCCCGTGGTTAATTTTTGACTACAGATTTGGAGCGCTTTCAATCGTTCTAAATCTAAGTGTAACACAATCCGATAGATTAGCATCGATGTTTTTTTAAGTCCGTTGTTTCGCTTCACTAAAACAATATGGGCTCCGTATAATTTTCAATGGTTACTACACCGTAGTTCGTGTTGAAATCCGAATGTACTTAAAGTTGCAATGCATGTGTGTTAGGCTGTGCACATAAGTGTGACAATCTGCGGTAGTAATAATGTTGTTTCTTGGAAAAGTTGGGAAAAACCTTATTATAAGAATTGTGTTTCAAATCTGCAAAAGATATCTATTGTTTCTTCAAAAAAATGCAGAAATATAAAGGTAAAAACGAGAGCAAAAGATCAATTTTATATCGATTCAGTTAGGCAATTATCTTTCTATTGATGATAACTGATGGATAAAAACAATAACTATTTCTTCCATGTTCTGTTCCCTTTAAACGACTCTTTACATCTCCCAATCTCCAAGTTAATGTAATGTCGCAACAAACGCAACATGTCGACCGCGAAACATTTATTAAAGTCCGTCGACCCAATCGATGTTAATATGATCGATTATATCCGAGTCTGACGAATCGATTCTTCGTGTCACTACTTAATGATTATATGATTGGCTAGTTACGAGTTTGTTTCTGTCTATCATTTGTTTATAATTTTGTATAATGCCTATAGTTTTGTATTTATTAATGATGATGGTTTAAAGTTCATGGTACGAATGGGTTTTTGTGGTCACATATTGTTGATGCGAATGGGAACCTTGTTATGTGGCTTCGTATTATGGGAAGCTAGATTACAATCTCGTGTTCTGAGCTCATTTTAGATTTGCACGCTAAATAAACCAAAGGAAACACTAACCGCAAAGTATCCTTTTTTAAGTAGTTTCCTTTATTATGATGCACCTATTTTCTAAGCTGCAGCACTGATTGCATTGATGCATCCGTACGCAATATGCATCAAGTGAGATGCATCAAAATGATCCGTCGATCCGGTCGTGGTTCGTTGCCCTCAATAAAATGCATTTGCGGTTGCATCAACTGCGCCGGGCAATCAGATGACCGTGAGTACTGACCCTTATCGTGTGGTCCAAGTTAAATAAAAGAGGAGCGATTACGAAACACTTTTCTACTTAATTTCTCTTGTGATATAATGATTGGTTGGTGGATATTTATTTGGAGTAATATAATGCTCAATGGATGCTGCAGCAAACAAGATCTACGGCCAGATTCACAGATTCCGACAGACCATGCCATAGAAAAGTAATAAAAAAAAATGTGGCACTATCTGTCAGATAACTATTTAGAACTTTATCTGGAACCTGTGTAACTGGCCGTTAGCATTTTATTTAAATGTTAAAAAGTAGATGAGCTTTGTTTGTTCACTATGATGAGATCACTATGTAATCTATCTTATCGGTAATTAAAGCAGAAAATATTTGTATATATATGTTGCCAAAAAGTAGTATCTCCTAAATCGCAATCAGCCTTTCCCTTACCCCACATGATATGAGGCAACCCTTAAGTACGACCATAAAGAATAATGGCGTAAGTAAATCATAAATATAGCAACTAATGTGTTCCGTGGGAAGTGAGGTGTGAGAAAATCTCCTAAACGTAAGTTCCTAATGATCTCGGTTAATGTCGAATGATACAATGTTGGGCAAAGTCATTAAAGTTTAGTTTCGCCTTTATTTGTTTACGTGGAAATGTTTCCTTGGTTTTGTTTGTGGGAATGTGCACGGAAGTGTAAATTAAAGATGATATTTTTTGTTCGTCTCTAGATCGTTGAACTGTTTGAAATATATCTTCGTTGCCGCAAGGTTTTTATATTAATGTATCAATTAAAATATAAACTGCAAACACAGAATATTCGATTTCAGATAAATGGCTGCAATAAATCAATAAAAAATAAAAAATCTCGGAATACAAATGCAAAAAATGTAATCATTAATTTAAGTCTTTAAAAAAATTAAGATAAACTATTCTAATAAATTACTGAAATCTAAGATATTATTTAGCAATAAACATGTGATCAAGTAACAAGAAAAATACAAAAAAAATGCATCGTTCTGCCAATTATAGCATACAGCCAAAGCAAGATTATATCTTTATATAAATATAGCTATTTTAACTAAACCGCTGATAACTATAATGCAATTATTTTAACCATAAACCTCGGGTTTCTTTTTAATTGCTGTGTTGATTTTCGTAAGGTTTAATTAGTGGCACATGATACTTTGTGCAATTTCCGTCAAACTTATCGAAGGGCGCGCCATACCGGACTCGCTGCAAGAAATGTATGCATAATATATTAAGAACGTGCTGAATATTTTATTTAGAGTAGTTTAGGAATATACCATGGTTTATGTAGATTTCGAGAAATGAGAAAAATGTAGAGAAATAGAAAAATGGATAGACCTAAAACCAAAACAAGGTTTATTTCCTTGTTTTTTATTAGATGTTTGAATTCCTTCCTTTATAAAAAAGGTCTTTTCATAAAGATAATGAAGAAAAAACACTTCATCCATTTTATGAACCATCTTTAATAATTTAAGGAACGACAAAGATAATTTAAAAACTAATTTCCAAAAAGAAGAACATTTATAATTCAACCACTTACCTATAAAATATTATTCTAGTTAAAGGGCTGGTTACAATCATGTTACATTAACATCAACACTCTCTCATTTCGCATTCTTTCTTACGACATGGCAAACCCAATCATGCGTGAAGTTTGGCAACCCTAGTATCCGTTGTTATTTGTATTTGCATTTTATGAAATTAATTACTTTAATGAACTTAAGCAAAAAGGCAAAACACATAATTGATTTTTAAACAGTAGTTTGTACGAAATTGAAGTGGGGAAAATGTAATATTCCATCGACTTTGTACACACTCTTTTTTCTTGCGCGGTTCTGTAATAACACTACGCAACAAAAAAGAAACTTTTTTTTTTCTCCAAGGTGAAATATATAATTTCTTGTAGATTATTTGATATTGAATCGAAGTCCAGAACATAAAGTTGCTCTAGCACGTCAGGATTTGGAGATATACCTTTCTTATAGTGCTATAAACGCGATTTTTAACGATATTTGATGTAAATTTTGAAGGACAGCAAATTTTTCTGGAAATTTTTAACTGTGGCATCATATAATACTACTCTTGCCGACACCAACCCATTTAAATTCCTAACGCTACGAGTTTTCATTGACGTACTATACGTTTTCAGCTGCGGTAGTTCGATCTCCCCTATATTCTATTTGACCTATTAGTATGAAAAACTCCGATGTAGATATAAAATGCTATATCTTGGGAAAGAAAAGTCGTAAAAATATAAATTAAAATGGATTGAACGCGGGGAAAGTAGTACTATATGATGGTATAGGTAAAAAATACTATAATTTTTTTT
>NWSH02000517.1:12902956-12923822 GCA_002382865.2 Heliothis virescens
TAAAAAAAAGAGAAGCAAGACATGGGAAATTGATAGAAAATGACGTCTAGCTTAAATCTTAACGCTTACTTTGCTTAAAAGTGTCCAAGGAGTTTCTTGCCGGTTCTTCTCCATGAGACCCACTTCTTGGAACCGTGCAACTAGCTGGACATTTTGATAGAGCTTTTATAGGCCTTTACGGAATTTAAAAAAAAATGACTGAGTTCATTACAGTTTTGAATTTGAATCTGGATTCACCTCTTTGAAATTGGATTATTTTTCTTCTACTCTCGAAGGACGAGGAAATAATTATAAAAAAAAAACAAAAGGTCCTTTAAATACAAAAAAATCATCAATAACAAATCCCATTAAAGGTTAAATCAATGTTGTCGTATTCAATAATGGAATCTGACAACCCTATTTTAATTCAGAGGTCCATTGCCATATATTGGTTTGAAACCTTTGAATTAAGTTCTTGATTGACATGACATTTCATATACATGTAGTAATGATGATGTTAAACATGCAACTTTGAATATGAACTATAGACACGATAAGTTTAAAGTTCTTTTGACTATGTTAAAGACGTCGATTGGTGTATTGTTCCGTTGAATAAAAAATATTTGATGATTTCGATTACTATTTTAGTGATGGGGTGAGGTCAATTCTATCGATATGTAATAGTTGTCTATCATTTTTATATTTTCTAGAAGTGGTATTTTTTTTTATTTCCTCGTAGTATAGGTGTATTCTGTACCTCATTATAATATTTGAGAGAGATTTCAGATGAAAATAATTAATTAATACAAAATTGATCCTTCCAGATTTGATTACACTTAGCTACAGTCAACTCCAACACTGGTTGCTAAAGCTTTCGTTTTGAGCTAACAAAGCAATTTAAACACATCCCTTAACCTTTAAAAACTTTTGCATAAGTTTCTCATAACTTATTCTGTAAATTATTAACATATCGTTAAATATCATACTGGGGAATATGCTTTCCATTAATTCAGATACAAAACCAGAAGACCACAAATCAGTACTGACCCAGAAACTCGATTACTTAACGTCCTGAACAAAACTATTCCTTGCACAAGTACTTTAGTATTTCACGTTGAAATATGTCTGAGCAATTCTATCGATAAAGGAAATTATTTCCATTGATTGCAAGGCTTTTATGTAAGGTGTACGTAACTAGATCGCTCTTGTTAGGATAGTGTGTTAAGTCTGGACATGGGTATAGTGTTTGACGTGGCGCAAGTAGTGGGAGGGTGCGGACGGTTGTGGACGTATCACAAATTAGGTTTACACATTGTGTTGCCTAGTTGCAAAGTTTTGTCTTTTAAACACCTATCTTATTAGTATTTGTGGGCATAGCCGATTATACTGATTTTTATAAAATTCATCTTAGTTTTTTTCGATTACGAATAAGGTATGAATTTTGCTAGACTGGCGGGCACGAGCCGTGCCCCGGACGAGGCACGGACGAGGCTCCGCGAGTCTCATGCGAGACGCGGACGCCGCACGGCGTAGCATGAGCCTCGTCCGTGCCTCGCCCGAGGCTCGTGCCCGCCACGGTCTAGCATAATTCATAACTAAGACACGTATAACTTTGGATTAAAAACCAATACCTATATTTCCAAATTACATACCAAAAATCTTTAAAATGTATAGTGTATAATAAATATCTAGCATTGCCGAATCTAACTTAAACCAATCACTTTAGAACGGTGCGGTGGCGCGTGCTGCACCACGCTAAAGACTTTTATCTGAGAGTGGTGCCGCGCACATAACTGTACTGGTGCGCTTAATGGCCACAGATAATACAGAGTATATACTACATTAAGAGGATATATTGGTTCTTATAGTGAAAGGATATCTGTAAAGGTGTGTTTAAACCAAACGAGCGCTCATTCTATCGTCATATTAACTAATTGCCGCCCATTGCTGAACGTAGCCGCATCCATTTCTGCCCGCCAACTGCACCTGCCTTTTTATGTGGATGGGTAATCATCAGATGACTCCTCCCGCTGTGGGTGACAGCATGAGGTACCTACTACCAAACTTTTACTTAAACTTAAACTTAAACCCACCATGTTCATTGTTAAGCCCTTTGCGCACCTGGGCCGCGGTAACTCTTTCGAACAATCCCGCAGTGCATTCTATCCACACCTCACGAATGATTACTTAAGAAAATAACCGTAATATGTACTGTTTTTTTACATTAAAAGGTTTAATATAGGGCTCGTGAAAAAAGGCTGCCAAAGCATACTCTTATTCAAGCTATACGTCTTTGTTCTATCGGTCTAAACGCACCCTAACGTGTTTTGTGCTGGCAAGAGAATTTATTGCCGAGATTTTGTTACTTAGTAACGGCGTTCTAGCCTTGTAGAAAAGAAAGGCGTCTTTATTGTGTGTTACAGAAATAGCACTATACTTAGATACTTATATTGTAGTACATCGATTTCAAGGTACGTGATATTCTATATAGGTACTTTAAGTATGTTATAAAAATAATGAATTTGCGGATGTATAAATGAAAGAAACAACTAAGCTTTGTTACTTTAGGCATTAAAAAAATATATGTAAGAAACTGTTGTCAACACTAACTATTCTTAAAAGTGTCCAGAGAGTTTCATGCCGGTTCTTCTTCATGAGACCCACTTCTTGGAACCGTGCAACTAGTTTGACGTAACAATAGAGCTTTTATAGGCCTTTATGAAATTAAAAAAAAAATGAGTTTGATCTTCTAAAACTATTCCTGACTGTCATGGTTTGCAAAAGTGCCGCTTGTATTAAATGTCATACAAAAAAAATTATTCAGTAATTCATCAAACGTGCGTTACGTAGGATTTATCTCAATTTATTTTGCAGAGAGATGCTTGATAGTGCCCACGCTTAGACAAATGGTTCACCGACTTTGAGATAAGGGTGATCTGACTTTTTGATAGTGTAATGGAGTGTTCAAGGTTGTTTGTGTGTCAATTATTTGGAACAAAGAGATAGCTCGTATGTTGAAATTTATCTTTTAAAATGCTTTTTTTGCTGTTCAAAATTTCACTGTTTTTGGAGTGTCTGATGGCCCTTTTAGGCGGAACAATATGGCAAGTCTAATTTTCAGGTGTCCATTAAAAAAATGCTTACTATATGTAGCTATAAAATATTAACGTCATATTAATAAAATTATTACTGAAAATGAAAGTTAAACAACTTTTTTGTACGCTGTGTGAAAGTAAGACAGAATAAACGAATTCTATTCCAATCATACGTTATGGTTTGTTCTGTAATGTTTATTTTAATGAGATCCGTATCATGACTACGAATTACTGGATGTAATTTATATTGTAAAAATTAGTACTTTAAAAAAAAATAGTAGTTTCACTTCCTTATAAGTACATACATGTAATGTACTTTAGACTAGAATCTAACTTAGCTTAGTATGGCACTAAGTTAAAACTTTCACAGTCGGTACTTTTATGACTACTGCACCGTAATTTTATACTGTAGGTACTTACTTAAATACTTATTGCTACCTAAATACTCATTTGATACTATTGGTACCAGTTCAGAATGAAATAAATCTCCACTCCTGTTTCTGAGCCGAAGGGTCCATTACAGGTACAGTCTGCCGGATTGTTCGAAGAGATATCGATGCCTTGCAACAAAAAGAGCTCAAGAAGGAACATGTGGCTTTTAGGTAGTAAGATACTGTTTTTAACTCATTATTCCACGTCATTTGATATTTTCCCTGAAAATCAACAGACGCCAGCGCATCAACCTACCTCAATCTGTCAAATTTCTTCAAAAGATTTTCAACTTTATCACTATTCTGGGAGGTTTAATATTCGATTGGTAAACTTTGACAGTTTCGAGTAAGTTTTCCTTCTGGCGTCTGTACAAATAAGCAATAAAGTGGTGCAAAATGACAGTTGACTGCAATGATTCATTTTATAGCCTAGATACAGCTGATAAATTTTCCTATTACTTCACAGTTTTCACGACAGTTAATCTTAGTGTCAGGTTGCATAACAAGAATGCCTTAGGGCCATTAAAATGCAAATCAACCCACATTACGCATTATATAAGTGTACCTAGTGTAATGCAACAATTAAATTCTGTGATAGATTGCAAGTGAATCTAGCACTTCTGTGAAAGAATAATAAAAAAGTAGGTGAACACATAAGTGTTAAAATTCTCTTGTAACCGACTGTACTTATAGATATGTGCTTTTTATTTGCGAAAAATTAACCTGAGAGAGTAGATTTTTAATAAACTGGGCTTTCAAATACCTAAACATATCTTTACTCCACAAGAAAAAAATACCAACATCCGAATTGAGAACTTCCTCTTTGGAAACTCGGCTGAAAAGTATCGATGTCCATTACTATAAAATATATTATCTTCTGTAAGCATATTAATGACTCGTTTCTGCCAGCGACTTCGTTCGCGAATCATGTGGCTTATGCCAGCGACAACGGGTCGTCATAATTTCTCCCGTTTTCACAACGTTTCCCTTCACTGCTCTGCTCCTATTGATTGTAGCGTGATGAAAAGTATACTATAACCTGCTCAGGAGTACGAATAATAACTGTACCAAGTTTCATCAAAATCCGTCCAGTAGTTTTTGTTTCTATAGCGGTTATACAGACAGACAGACAGACAGACAAAAATTGACCCCTGATAGTTATTTTGGAAATATATTTCATGTACAGAATTGACCTCTCTACAGATTTATTATAAGTATAGATCATGTAGTGTACACCTGGTTACTTTACTAAGACTTTTTTTTTATGAAATATAAGCAAAATTAAAAAACTCTTCACTATCAAGTACTTACTACTTTTCAGTAAAAAGCATTTCTTTTTAAGTTTTTCTACAACAAAACATAGTTGCAGTCACATTGCGCCGCCACTATCCGTGCGCGAAACACTTAATTTATAAACCTTCGTGTTCCGGATTCCATAAGCCGTTCCATAATATTACGCCATTGCAATGTTACGCTTGCATTCTGGCAAATTGATGTAATTACATTTTGAACAAGTGTTGACGGCTTTACGTACAGTCGAGCACTGAAATTGGAGCGTAATACTGTGAATTATGCGGTTTTAATTTCTTGGTGTGCAATATTCTATCGGTTACAGGCGGTGTACAATATTACTTGAGTTTCAGGTATGGTGCAAAAGTTCCGTTTTCGTAGGAGGTATGAGTTCTTCGATTCCAGATATGCATACGGATGTTAACTCGGATTGTCAACTGTTATCGTGTAAATGTAAGCTGAGCGACCACGGTTGGCAGTATTTAACGAATCGGAGCAGATTGAGAATGTGCTCTATTTTTTGTGTGTATTTGTAGAAAAAACACTGATTTTGTGTATCTTGTTTCTAAAGGACTTATAATATGAAATCTCCTTTATGAGGTGTATTAACATATTTTGTTTATTTACTAATCAACTGTACAAATCATTACCACGCGATCCTCAAAAGATTAACAAGCCGTAAGATTTCAGGCCTTATCGTGAAACAGCTCTAAACTCCAAAGTACGTAAATCAGATGTGCAGCGAATTAATTAAACGTATATCTAAATAGCCATCGGTTTGTTCTCTATTACATAATACCGTCCATGCAGTTCGCTCTGTATATTCTTACCTTAGAAATGGCCGGTGTGCAGTGAATTATAAGATTAATGCGTAAGAGAACAGGCCTGTAATCTCATAGAAATGCTTGCAGTAACTTATTTACGTATTATGTTCTTGTCGGAAGACATTTGAGTCTGAATTCAATTGGAAATGAGCTGGTTTGTGAAGTTTCTTCGGTTGGTTTATTATTCCAATTGAATAAAATTTCTATAAGTTATTTATATTTAATTGAAAGCAGACTAGTCTTTATGTTGACAAGTCTCTCCGAGGTTTCCTAGTCACAGAGATTTGTTTGCGTTTTCTTTAATAATTTATGCAAAATCATGTTACTATTTTTTACCGTGACCAAAAAAATATTTTCAACGTATTTATTTACCCATTAAACTTTCTAAAAAATCACCTGCTAAACAACTAAATAATGTACAGAACCCATTGTCCATATCACGGCTAGCTCATAAACAATGATTAATGATACATAACACTTTACTCCCGATTCGGCGCGCGCGCATTATAATTTACGATCGTAGATCGTGATCTAGCTATTTGTCTGATATTAAATGGCTCATATACTTATTGAAATATATGTATAATGTAGCTGTATACGTCGTACGGGGACACGACGTTCTAAATATTTTAGACAGGAAATTTACTAACTGCGGAAATCAATATTCTGTCTATCTCTGGATTTGCTTACTAGTGATAGAATTTTGACATTAGCCCCATACAAGTAATGTCAAATTCCTATCTCTGGTTAGCAAATCCAGAGTTAGATAGGTTATTAGGAACGGCCGTTAGACTGTTATGGCTAGTTTCACAGGTTTCAGATAGCTATCTGACATATATACTGACCATACCATGGAAAAGTAATCTAAATTTAAAATATTTCTATACCACTATCAGGCAAACATCTATTTGTTGTTGTTTATTTTTTAACAACATGTTGCAAAGGTATTGTTACATTTCAGCTACAGGCCAACTTCACGCCTATATAAAACATATTTCATACTTCAGAAATCTCTATATTCATTGCTGAAAACATCATTAAAAATCTATTCAGTAGTTTTTGAGCTTAACGCGAACAGTGATACAGACATACGGACAGACGTATCGCAGTACTTTGTATAGGTATATAGTGAGTTTTGATACTTGGTACACGACATTCTAAATACTTCAGATAGGTAGGACATTTGCTAAGCGCCTGACAGGCTCGGCTTAATGTTACAAAACCTATTATTTGCATGTTCTAGTATCTTGATAAGAAATATTAGGTCTTATAAGCAGTTTGGTTTATATCTAAGTACGTAGCTTGTAAATGTTGGTCGTGAGTGAACGGCCATTCTTAAATTTTTCTGAACTATTTTTTATTTATGAATTGTTTGTCTCTGTTTCAGGTAAAAATGGCTGATAAATTAAGTGAAAAAAACTACACTGGTAAATAAAAGAAATGGCTTTAAAGTAAGTGCGTAGCAAAGGGTCTGAATTTATATACCAAGTAAGTTGTTTATTTATTACTAGCTGTTTAACCACGGTTTCACCCGTATCCCGTGGGAACATTTTCTTACAACCGGATAAAATATAGCTCTATTGCTTGGGAATTGTGAAGCTCTCCAACAGTGAAAGAATTTTTCAAATCAGTACAAACAAAATATAAATTATTTTCATTATATAGGTACCTACCTACCTATTTTGTTTTTTTAGTCTTTATTAGTTTAGCAGTAAAGTTTACTAGATTGGATGATAATATACGTATCAAAATAAATGCACTTACTTAATGTGCCAGTAATTAACCGCATCTAAAAAAAAATGTAAACATGAACGCACTATCGTGACAGGTAGTGCCGATAGGCGCATGCGTGTTATAGCAGCACTGTGATTGGCGATTGCAATTAATTAAAACTATCGTATTTTACCTATTAATTGTTTAGTCAATATTCAATTTGATGTTTTTTTGTGACACTACTGAATATTTTGCAAAAGTTTCCTAATATTTATTTTGGTGAAAAATACAGAAACTGTTTTTTGTTTGGTTGTACCGATCGGTAACCTCAGGAACTGATAGTCCCATTAGGAGATTTATTTTAGTTCACTTTAGACGTATATTTTATTTGTGCTGCTAAACTACTTTTACCTCTTTCTAGTGTTTGTGTTCACACTTAAAATAAATAACTAACTTATATAAGTAAATGATAATTATAATTGTAAAAGCTAAGATGTTCCTTACGAAACAACTTCTGTAAAAGTTGTGAAAGTGAGACCACAAAACCAGAAACTTGCGATATATTTGATGAAGGAATTAATCCTGTGGTCTTAAAGGTGGGAAAATTCTAGAACTTTTAGTACGTACAAATAATTGTTGCTTACTTACATACATATAATTTTTGTGGAAACTTCGTTTTTGAATTTCACTGAGGTATAAATAAAAAAATATATATCAAAAATCAAAAAGCATTTTTTCGAAGTATGCTGAAAACAGCATTTTTCGAGCATCGCAATTACATGAGACAGTCCCAAAAATGTTCCATTCGCAACTTCGCTCACGTTCTGAGGAAATAATGATACCTTTGTAAAAAATAATCTATCACCATTCCAGGGTACCGTCTATTTCCTAGAGCAGAGGAAGTGCCAACGCAACTTAATCTCGCATATTACCTCAGGATTATTCCTTATTCACGATCTTATCAATATTATATAACTATGTCCACAGAGATATTGCTCTGAATATTTCCTTGTAATCACGTTTTAATTACTCAACAAAATACTGTTAAAATCAACCAGTTATTTATACCAGGTAATCGATCATATCCTTCCTTTGAATTCTAAATTCTGTACTTTATATGGACAGCGATAAGTATTTGCAAGAAGTTTGTAATTGCTATCGACATTCACTATTTGAGGCCCACATTTTGATGTCAATGCTAATGTTTTTAGTATTCTGGCAAGTCTTTAAATAAATTTAATGTAAATTTAATGATAATGTAAAACTCGCAAAGAATAAAAATCTATACTTATTTACTTTATTTATATAATAATATAAAGCTGAAGAGTTTGTTTCTTTAAACGCGCAAATCTCAGCAAATGATAGTCCGTTTTAAAAAAAATCTGTTTGATTCAGGGCTGGATTGCCAATAAGATTTGCAAAGGAAGGCTATAGGCTACTTTTTTATCGCGGTGCGGGAAGGAGTTCTTTCGGAAAGCGGATGAAACAACTTGCAGAAGCTAGTTCTTTAATATAGTTGAACAAAAATAAAAGAAGTTAAACAATCTGACCGATCACATTTATCTAAATATATTTACGGCTATTTATCTGGCTAACATCCCATGGTAAATTCATTCAGTTTAACATACCACCCATCACAACCGCCCATAAAACATAATCTGAAAGCTTGTTTTACAAATTATACAGAAGTTGCTATAAATACTTCACTTAATAAGATAGGCTTTCATTTGTAAGACACTGTTGTGAATTATTCATAATTCTGTAATATGTTTTATCTCAAACTGTCACTCGTTGTTAGGGATTGTTTCCAATGTTCATATCAGGCATTTCAATATTAGATACTCAGCTGAGCTTCACTATACGAATCATCTTCAATAGTTTCCCTGAGCTGTTGGTTTCTAGAAGGATTTATTAGACACAAATCTTATCGAATTGCAAATCTTGCTAAAACGATACACAATAATTAAATTATTAATGCCCCATCTAGGAGGCATCACTCAACAAAAATCACTTATATAAGTTGACGAAATAGCAATGTTTATCTCATATATTTACTTCAAAATCCATACAAAATATTATTTACATATATTTTATGACATTCCAACACAATAGAAATTTTATAAAAATCTGTATGAACAATTTTTCATTCTCTCTCTCATTCCATATCGTTACCAAAAAATCCGTAACGTATCAACCAACGTAACCGCCCAACCAGGTAGAATAACTCCACCATGCCGGATACACCGCAGGTGGTGCCTTGCACAATTTACGCACGGTCCCTTGCAGACGCTTGCACACAAACTTGCATACTGTTCTAACATTACTGGTGCAAGTCTTGTGACAGCCGTAATGTTACACCTGAGTTTGTAAAGTGAAATAGTATCGTGTAGGTTTAAGTTATTTGTTTGAAGATATAGGGTGGTCTGTTAAGGGAGTTTAGTGATAATCTTTAAGTTTTGAGTTCTTTATAATATACTAGCCGTTTTCCCGCGGTTTCACTCGCATCCCGTGGAAATTACTGCCCGTACCCGGATAAAATATAGCCTATGTCACTCGTGGATAGTGCAGCTTTCGAATGGTGAAAGAATTTTTAAAATCGGTCCAGTTGTTTTTGAGCCTATTCATTACAAACAAACAAAGTTTTCCTCTTTATAATATTAGTATAGATTGCAATGTACAGATTGAAATCAACCTACCTCAATCTGTCAAATTTTTTCAATAGATTTTCAACCTTATCACAATAGTCGAAGGTAACATTTCGTTTGAACAGTTTTGTGAACGGCTACGTCACTACTATTCGGACAATCAGTAAGATGAGACAACTGACCCTAAAATTCATTGCCCGTATTAAGTTACTTGTACTGCTTGTCGATTGACCTGAACTTAAAGTGCAGATTACTAAGAGGAAAAACTTAACCTAAGGAACCTTATGCTTTATATGGGTTAAGAATATTTCTTAAGTTAGGTTGTAGTAATCATTATAGATATTAGTCGAGCCTTTTTCCAAACTATGTTGGGGTCTGCTTCCAGTCTTAATCGGATGCAGCTGCGTACTACTGTTTTACATTGAACGACAGCCCATCTGACCTCCACAACCCAGTTACCCGGGCAATCCGATAGCCCTTCGTAAGACTAGTTGTCTGATTTGCTAGCTTCTGACTAAACAACAACTGCAACTGAGTACCAATGTTTTACATGGAGCGACTGCCTATCTGATCATCTCCTACTGGGCAGTAAGACTGGTTGACTTTCTGGCTTCTTACTACCACCAATGACTGCCAAAATATAGTAAACACGTAGCATATGAATACGGCTAATGAAATAAAGCAAACAAATTGTACTTTCTTGATCTTTAGCCATATTATCCTTATCATTACATAAATACAAATTCATTGTACACAGGTACCTAAGTTACTATGGTATACAATTTAGTCAGTAGGTCATAGTGTTTGATTGACGCCGACATTTTGAGAGAGAAATTTTTGAAAAGTCAATGTCCGAAGAAACATGAGATTTATCGTGTTTCGGCTAAGTAGGTATGTAGGTCGAAACAATGATATAATGTGCTATGTAATACACGTAATTATGTAGCGTAAGAAGTATATTGTACGATAATGTTATGCATAATAGAGTTTTGTGAATGGATGTTGAGAATTGGTGAATTGGAAATTTTTTCGTGTGGGTTTGAACTAAACAACTTATCTTTACTTTATTATTAGTTAATTATGTATAGGTAGGTATATTTACCCTAAAGGCTCAAAGTCCATGTCTTGAAAGGTTGCTATAGTTTCAGATCCAGGAAAGTTATAATCCGTGTAGCCTTTTCCTAGCTATGACGGGTTCGGGTTCTAGTCTAACCGAATGCATGTGGTTGGCTACCTACTTATATGGATTGATACTTGACAGCCTCTATGAACAATACTGTCACCTGAACAATCTGATACTCCTTGGTGAGTCTGGTTGTTAGACTTTCTAGCTTCAGACGATACCAATACTTATTACATAAGCCTATCGCTGAAAAAAAATCTTTACTTTGCAGATATTGAAACGTAGTTTATTGAGACACGATCTTGGAGTTCAGAGATGTAATTTTTTATTTGAAAACTGAAATTAATTTGGTATAGAACGGTAGATTTTATATGGATTAAGCATATTTGTTTTCTAGCTCCGCTTTGAGCATAAGATGGTATTTAAAATGGACATGATTAATATTATTTTTAAGTTAATTAAGTAATATTGTTAATTAATCTATATTATTAGGTCGATAGGTCAACTGGCTGACTTCTCAAAAAAAAGCAAGAAAGTAAAATAGTTTCATTAAATGTCACAAAGTCTAAAATTAAATTGAATACTAATGTTTATTTACTGGAGCAAAACTTTTTTATTTTTTAAAGTTGGTTTCTTAAAATTATTCTAAAGCATATTGAAACAGTAATTTATATAAAAGGATTTCCATTCAGGATAAATATAAACTGCAGATAAAAAAACATCGATTTATAAATTAACCAATCATTTATAGACACTTATTTATCGATCAAATCGTAATTTGCAGGATTATCTAATTTAACGAACTAATATTTAGCTAATGAATGAAAAAATACCTACCAAAATAACTTTGCTGTCAAAATAATCTTTAAAGTCTAGCTCATAAGGTTGAATTTGTTTAGAAAGAGATGCAAAAAATGGAATTTTACCTCTCAAATATCATTGTGAATCATCGATATTAAAATTTGGTCAATATGTCATAATGTCATGTCTCTTCTAATAAAATAAGTACTTTGTCAATTTTATTAAGGAACCGGATTTTCTTTAATCTATGGCCAGGGTTGTCCAATAGTATATTTATGAGCAAGATTCGATTTAGGCAGAAAGTCTGACAACTAATGGGTATCGGGTTGCCCAGATAACTGGGTTGTCAATTAATAGATGGTAGGTAGTCTATCATATTGCATGTCATTATTTTATTGCACAAGCTGTTACAATATTTTTTGATTAATTGACAACCCTAATGTTCTCATTAAAAATGTACCTATTAGTCACACCTAATTTGCTTGTTATATGTTCATAAATAGGTGTCATTTTTTTTCGTTTTAATTATAAAAGTTTCATTTAAAGCAAAGTTTAAGATCCTTTGATTTATCTTCCATATAGAGAACAAAGTACTTTAGTGGCTGCAAATGGTATTTTAGAGGTACTTAATTGTCCAGTAGCTGCTAAATATGGAACTTGTTTCATATTAAAGTACTGTAAATAGAATTAGTACTAAATGGTATGAGGCTACAACGACTTCATATTACTGCTGAGGGTAACAACCTGGTAATTGGCTTCAACATGCGTTGGCGCTTACAATAATATGCAAATAGAATATTTTTTCTTTTCTTTTGATATAGTCTATATTCGTTCAATGGTAAACTTAAATAGGAGTTGGTTTAAAGTTTCAGATTATTATCATTATTTTGCTATGTTCTGTTCGTATATTATTTTATGAGTATTCTTGCGGTGTCATAGCCCCAATGTATTTTTATATTTTGTTAATTATAAAAACTTTTTAAGCGCCAGTTTCGCAGGCTCCAGATAAAGTTCTACATAACTATGTCACAGATTCTGCTATAGAAACGTTGTTCATTTTGATTGTTTTCCGATGGCAAATTCCATTTCCGATGGAACTTTATCTGAAATCTGTGAAACTAGACTTACATTTTATAACTTGCACTAAAAACTGTTTCCGATGTTTTTGCATTTATTACATAATAAATCAATCAGCACTATTCTGGCTTTTGTCTGTGCTTATGATTACGTAACAATATTCTACACAAGGTGTGTTAACAGGTCTAAACTGTCTAAGGGCCGAAACACATAACCGCGTTGCGGCGCCGCGCCGCGAGAATTGGCAGTAGCGGCACCGCCAATTGTAGCGGCGCGGCACCGCTAGTTTCAGCGTTATGATGTCATACTTGGTGACAATGATTTAATTTGTTTCTATCACTCTAGCAAATAGTAGTAGTAGCTCTTCAAATAATGATATACTCATTCTAAAGTAGGCGAAAAAAATATTTTCGTCTATCTTTAATGCTCTGTATTTTCGAGAAAAGTACTCGCCATCGGGATTCATAGCCTTATTAAATGGATGAATCCAGTATCTTCTTTGCCGTTTATTTAAAACAGAGGAATGTCTTTTTAATAATAAATAAGCAATAAGTTTCTCACGATTGTCCATGGCAGAGACACGTCTGTCCACAATAAAAAATCACGAGGAACTGGTTACCCGACGATAACGCTCTTTTTCGCGACGCCGCAACGCCGCAACGCAAAACGCCGATTTTAGCGGCGCGGCGCTGCAACGCGGTTATGTGTTTCGGCTCTAATGGGACTAGGTCGATAGGTCAGTCATAACTTCACACGCGCGTGAAGACACGCGTGAATTCACTCTTGTAAAGTGAAATAAATCATAATCAACACCAATAATCATCAAATTAAAACCTAAATGACCTTTAAGTTCCATTCTTAGTGTTGAACTTTCAAATCTTTATTATAAAAGAAGTTATAGACTTATGATTAGTGGTTTTGCTTTTATTTAATGTTAAGGTAGGTTCATATCGCGCGCATTAGTCATATTTCGATGTTATTGTATTGTACAGACAACAGTACATCAAGTTACCACAATCTGTCAAATTTCTGCAATCGATTTTCTACCTTATCACAATGGAGGTAGGTTAATGTTTGATAGGTAAAATTTGACAGATTCGTATACGTTGACCTGCTGTCGTCTGTACTTTCTACAGGTTTGATTACAAACTATGCAGAACTAAGTAAATAAATAGTAGGAAAAGACCTTGAATTTATGAGGTGTCTGGGTGAATAAATGAATGAATGATGAATAAAAATGAATCGTCTCTTGAACGGCTGTCTATATGAATGTATCAGGCATCTAAAATAAATGATGAAAACTAATATTGTTCGTCTATGCTACTAGTGTAGAGTATCCTTTAGAACGTCCGATACATGAACGTCTGTACAGCCATCAGTCATTTAACATACAGCTGTCAATACTATAAATATAGGTTGTGGTTACAACTATATATAATCAAATGTTTAGTTATTATTAGTGTATATTGTCTTATGTAAGAATTTTATTATTTCGAAACACTGACGCTGGGTTCTGACATAATAATTCGTTGTGGTTCATATGGAACAATCCATTGAACAGGCTGTTTTTAGGATTCCGTACCCAAAGGGTAAAACATACTTCTTTATCAATCTAACCAGGCTGTATCTCATGAATCACGATAGGTATAATTTTCCCAGGTACTAAAAATTATAAAAAATCTGTGTATCGGGGGGCTCCCGTGCAAGAAACGTGGATTATTGTACAGAACCCTACACGTGCGAGTTCGACTCACACTTGGCCGGTTTTTAAGATGTATTTGTAGTTTGGAGATATAATTAAATACCCATTAAGATCTTAGGCATACTTACTACAGCTTTAAGCCCTAAAGCTATGCCAGCTTAATATATGTAATTTGAAAGCGCTACAATTCTTACTGTCACGATTCGATCGCTACCGGCTAATCCGATTCGGAACACGGAACGACGGAACCACTTTTGTTACCGAATAATTGTTATTAGATTATCTGTTACCGGTATTGATGTGTGAAAGTCATTCAGGCGTTTAGTGGTGTCCGGTTTTTTTACCGGTATTGATATTGCAGTCAGATACCACGTGTTGATGATTAGCAATGTCGTCAAATGTGGGATATGTTGTTTCTGTACCAGTGGTATTTGTATGCCTTTCATATGACATTCTACATCATTTGATCTATATTTCTATTAGTAACTTGTCTTACGAAATGGGTTTTATTAAAAAGCAAAATAGGCTTCTTTGCAACAATCAATTGTACCTATATTTTAAAAGAACAAAACTTTAAACGTAAGACCATTATAATACGAAATAAAAGACTCGCATTCAAATGGTAATGGTTAAAACTTTCTATCAGTGCTCTAATAAAGCAATAACAATGTTTAGGCTGCTTTAGTTTACATTTAAAGACATTGTTAATATATAAGCGATGAGCGAGTTAGTTTCTAAGGAAAGGGGAGAGTCATGTTAAAAGCTGCTTTTAATAAAAAAAATAAAAAGTAGAAAATCCATTACCTACTTTAAATATTTGTACGCGTGTTTGAGTTTAAACTGAATAACATAAATCAACTAAAATGTTCATTCAACAATCAATTGTAATGTGTTATTAGTAGTTTTTATTGGAAATGATATAATTTTCGCGTCTACACTTTTATTTGCACCCATTTTTTAAATCATGTACATTATATAATATTGCATAAGTTAAGTTCGGCATACTAGCTGTACTCGTATATGGTAAGGAAAAGTATTGTTTTACGTACTGTAAGTACCCAATGACTAATATTATGTCTACAGGCCACCCACATTTCCGCTTACCATTTGACCTTTGTAAATTGTTTCTCAAAATACCTAACAGTATTGCAACAGTCACGAATTGTCTGCGGTCAATGCAGGCTGTCAAGTACTCTTTGCTTATATAATGAATAAAAATATTTTGTGTCAGAGGTGTCAGGTCATGATTTAATATCTGATAACGTTAGCTCATAATTTCTTGAGACAGGCGACAAGTGTGAAATGTCTGGGTGACGTCACGATTTCGCTTCTTTCTTTTTTTGTTCTGCTGGTGTTGTTTTCAAAGTAATATTAATGTTAACATTATTTACAAAATACATCGTACGGATTCTAGAATTTGATCATAATTATTATAGCCAATTACTTTTTGACCACACAACGATGCCTTTAACATTTATATTCAAATGTATTAGGTACTTTTTTAATTTGAAATCGACAAAATTTATTTTTTTCCGTAGTCACCATCCTAAAAAAATAGTACCTATATTTTTACCATTACCCTTATTTTGCACTATTATGAAAACGCTCAAATATCACTCGCTTAATCTCTCACCGCCAATCACTTGCACCAACGCCATACATTGGACAGTATTGCGATAGTCACGCGCTCTGTCGTCGGGACCGGGCACTTGCTGCGCCCACTTGTCACGGGGAATGTAGGAAATGTCGAAACGAATCCAATTGGACCAACTATGAGGCAAGACGACTGGACAATAGGATTTTGCGCTGAGATTAATGTTCGTTTGAATTGTCCGCATATTGTGCGGTTTCAGGAAATACAATGTAGGTTTTAAGAGTAAGTAAATAGATTATGGTTTTTAGGAAGAGGTTTTGTTATTGATAGTTAGTTTTTGGAAATATCTTTCGAAAACTTATTAAGATTTATTTCAATGTAGGTTTTCGTTTTTGTTTTCGAAAATGAAACTAAATCGCAAGTTATAGATACCTGGTAAAGCTTATTTACTGTCCTCTTGCTGATAAATTATCGAAAAAATTTTCTCAGGCATCGATCAACATTTTTGACTTTAGAATGACTTCGGAGTGGACGCAAAAACTTTGGACTCATAATTAACTTTACTCGTGATGAAAACCATTATTTTTAGAGCTTTCAAATAAACTCCATTGCAACATTTCTACAGTATCTATCAAATCTATTTCAGAGTAATACCTTATCAATGACACTTTGAACAGGACTCCAAATACCAAGAACTGTAGCCCGATTCTAAGCGAAACAATTGCACAACCCTTCCTTAAATACCTCAGTGTGGGTGTAGCCTATAATGTTTCAGTATTGGTTAATTAAATCACTTTCAGTATTGTCTTGTTTATGACCGCTGTGGGCCTGACCTATCACGAATGATTAAAATGGGAATTACAATAGTAGACCGGTTGACCAGAATTTAGCTGGTATGTGCCACCCCTTTATTTGTTCAAGTTATTGCGAAAAGATAGGTAGATTTGTGAAGAATATTTCCATTTTCAAAGTCAAAGAGGAATATTTTAAAAATATGCACCCTCACAACAAAATCTTCTTTAAGAATATTTATTATGCATAAACCTTTTCGTATCTGCGTGTGCTTCAAATATTATGTATCATAGTCGATTACAGGTGCTTCATATAAAATGTTCTGAAAATTGAAGCCACAAATAATGTTCAATTATTTGAAAATTCTGCTCACACATTTTATAAAACAATGCGGGCATTATTTTATAAAATAAATTCTAAAACACTATCTACAATTAACAACATCACGTTAAGATTTACTAAACTTTAAGCAGACCTGTTTCCTCACACCGAACCATTATTATAATGTTGCAAATGCTATCAATCGAAGATGAGCTAACATTTAAGGTTACAACGAAGATTCCCATGGTATTATATTGCTAAATATTGACGGTATAGACATTTACTACGAAGGTATACTGTAAAAGAAAAATTATAAGTACAGAACCCAGCACAACAACCAAACACAATCTGTAAAATTTCTTCAATATATTTTCAACCTTATAACAACGGTGGAAGGCTTATGTTCGATTGGTAAAATTTGACAGATTTGGATAGGGTGACCTGTACATTGTGAGAATATTTCACAAGATGTAGAGAGCATCATTTATAGTATTGCTTTGATCGATAATCGGTTTTCGATCAATGATCGTGATCTTTAAATTGTCTAAATATTATTAGGAGTTTTTGCAAGTATAATTGATGCTTGTAAACTTTTGGATAAGTAAAAAGTAATAAAAAGAACCCGATATAGTCTTGAGAGTCTTTCAATCTTTCTTAATCTTTCAAACTTTCATCTCTATTAATGTATAACCTGTTTTTTTTTTGCAAAACTTCTTATATATTTATCGTGACAAGGTAACAAGCTTGTGTTGTCCAGGGCTAAAGGGGTCAGATAGACAGTCGCTTCATGTAAAGTAGTGGTATGCAGTTGCATCCGATTAGTTTGGAAACCGACACCAACACTATGACATAGGTAAAGACAACAGCAGGTCACGGTACCCAAATCTGTCCAATTTTACCAATCACATTACCTCCTACACACCTACCTCCATTGTGATAAGGCAGAAATTTGACAGATTGTGGTAACTTGATGTGCTGTTATTTGTACAGACAACAGCACATCAAGTTACCACAATCTGTCAAATTTCTGCACTCGATTTTCAACCTTATCACAATGGAGGTAGGTTAACGTTAGACTGGTAAAATTTGACAGATTCGTATACGTTGACCTGCTGTTGTCTGTACAATAATTTTCGAACCATCTAGCCAGGTAATCATTTATTCAAAACTAGCTGACCCGGCGAACTTTGTTCCGCCTTAAAGGCAATAAATATCACATGATCACATAAAAATATATATATGATTATTCAATGATTCTTTATTTGCCATTAATTGTAGCACCTTGTGATAGACTACATTTTTGTTTTTTAGACGCGAAAACAAATCACACGGAAGGTCTTCCGACTCTTGAACATGCTACTTAAAATTATCGGCCATGTGAAAAACATGGATGTTCGAGATTAAGACCACAAACGTTCAACGATTAGCCTTGTGACTTATTTACAGTGAGGGCGAATGCAAGACGGATCGGAAATTCAAGCTGTTTAAACTCAAATGGCATGTCGGTTTGGACCATTGGGATCATCGGAATAAGAACTCCCTTTGAATTTTCCTTTGAGTATTGTGGCGTAAATCAAATTGTTCATCAGTTTACTTGTCACCAAACGTGCACATTGCACAGTTCTGGTTGGTTTACGTTACGAAGCATGGTGAGCATCGACATGTTCTATGTCCTTCTCCCAGTTCTTAGCTACCTCTCTACCAATTTTTTGCCGAATCTGTTCAGCCGTTCTTGAGTTATAAATTATAATGTTTTGGTACTTGGTTAGCAGTTGCGTCGGGAAATTGGAAAACTTATATAAGTTATGCGGTCCTGGTACATGGTGAGCAGTTGCATCGAGATCCCGTAATTTTGCGCTCCTGGTACATGGTGAGCAGTTGCATCGGGATCCCGTGATTATGCGGTCCTGGTATATGGTGAACAGTANACAGTGAGGGCGAATGCAAGACGGATCGCAAATTCAAGCTGTTTAAACTCAAATGGCATGTCGGTTTGGACCATTGGGATCATCGGAATAAGAACTTCCCCCCTTTGAATTTTCCTTTGAGTATTGTGGCGTAAATCAAATTGTTCATCAGTTTACTTGTCACCAAACGTGCACATTGCACAGTTCTGGTTGGTTTACGTTACGAAGCATGGTGAGCATCGACATGTTCTATGTCCTTCTCCCAGTTCTTAGCTACCTCTCTACCAATTTTTTGCCGAATCTGTTCAGCCGTTCTTGAGTTATAAATTATGATGTTTTGGTACTTGGTTAGCAGTTGCGTCGGGAAATTGGAAAACTTATATAAGTTATGCGGTCCTGGTACATGGTGAGCAGTTGCATCGGGATCCCGTGATTATGCGGTTCTGGTATATGGTGAACAGTAGCATCGAGATCCCGTGATTATGCGGTCTTGGTATATGGTGAACAGTTGCATCGAGATCCCGTGATTATGCGGTTCTGGTACATGGTGAACAGTTGCATTGAGATCCCGTGATTATGCGGTCCTGGTATATGGTGAACAATTGCATAGAGATCCCGTGATTAAGCGGTTCTGGTATATGGNGGTTTGGACCATTGGGATCATCGGAATAAGAACTTCCCCCCTTTGAATTTTCCTTTGAGTATTGTGGCGTAAATCAAATTGTTCATCAGTTTACTTGTCACCAAACGTGCACATTGCACAGTTCTGGTTGGTTTACGTTACGAAGCATGGTGAGCATCGACATGTTCTATGTCCTTCTCCCAGTTCTTAGCTACCTCTCTACCAATTTTTTGCCGAATCTGTTCAGCCGTTCTTGAGTTATAAATTATGATGTTTTGGTACTTGGTTAGCAGTTGCGTCGGGAAATTGGAAAACTTATATAAGTTATGCGGTCCTGGTACATGGTGAGCAGTTGCATCGGGATCCCGTGATTATGCGGTTCTGGTATATGGTGAACAGTAGCATCGAGATCCCGTGATTATGCGGTCTTGGTATATGGTGAACAGTTGCATCGAGATCCCGTGATTATGCGGTTCTGGTACATGGTGAACAGTTGCATTGAGATCCCGTGATTATGCGGTCCTGGTATATGGTGAACAATTGCATCGAGATCCCGTGATTAAGCGGTTCTGGTATTTGGTGATGAACAGTAGCATCGAGATCCCGTGATTATGCGGTCCTGGTACATGGTGAGCAGTTGCATCGGGATCCCGTGATTATGCGGTCCTATCATCGAGATCCCGTGATTGGTTTGTAGGTACTCAGGAAATTTATGCAGTACTTTACTTTTTGGTGCGGCCATTAAAAAAAAAACAAACACAAATAGTTTATTCACACTTTTTAATTTCTGAACGCATTTACAAATGTCAATCATTACTTACAGTATTGTATTTGGCTTATTCTCATTTTCATCCACAAAATATTCCCAAAGTCACCCACGACAAAAATATTAAATTAAAATTAGAATTAAAGCGTTTCCCAATTTGCCCCACGACCTTAAAATTGAAAAA
>NWSH02000517.1:12940687-12954010 GCA_002382865.2 Heliothis virescens
AATTACTTGACATGGGCTATGTCAATAATAAATGACATAAAACAATACTTAGCAACCATTCGTGCCAGAGCGGTGTCATTCGGACTCGTTCGGGTTACCTTCCCCCCGCAGCCCGTAAGAGATGAATTGTGTGGGTGAGATGTAAGATAATTATGGCGAAAAACGAGCGCTTGAAAAATATTTTTTAGTCGTTATGGAGAAGCGAAATTATGAACAATCTGCTCATTGTTTTTACGTGCCATAAAAATATTTGAGCTTGAGAATAAATAATCTATGACTATTGGTCCATGAGAACAGTGTTTTCATTAATTTTATGTTATCTTTTTGCTAAGAAAGTTTACGTAAAAATTGGCGTTAAAATGTGCATCTTTCGAAGCTTATAATTTTTAAATTAATAACTATTTCAAGGTCTTATGTACCATCGGGCATAGATTATGATAGGATAAATCCATATTGAGCATAAATTTGGTTACATAATATCCAGGAGCGCTATAATTTGTATGCTCTTTTTGTATGGAAGTTTCACTGGAAGGGGCCGCCTTAAGATTAATTCTTGCCAGTTTTGGCGTGTGTGCGCGTAAGGATGAGATTGAAAATCCATGAGCGAGCTATCACTATTTTGTTGCGTTGATTCGACTCTCAGATTTTTTCGCATAGAGATTAGTGCTCATAGTGGCTCCATTAGATTAAATGCTCTAAGAAAACAATAGAATATGCAATAGAAGATCCAGTTGTTTGCACTTTGACGAAATCGATTAGTACAAAGGAGTTGCGTAGGTACCTGAATCAGATAAACGGATCAGCCGAGATAGGGGTAAGCTTGATGCAAGTATTTGCAAGGACAGTGAGGTAATTGCATGCTTTAGTGCGGGGATTGATGTATCGATAGCATGGGCTCGTTAAAAATTAAAATAGTATCGATAAAAATGTAAGTAAACAAATAAGTATTTATTTAAATGCTTGCTGTCTTAAGTTTTTCTATACGACCACAATGTAATAAGAAATTCTTACGTAACACCTATAGTAGGGAAATTACTTATTTGCTCCATGGAGAACAGCTACGTCAATGAAGCGTGGCATTTATAGCTGCCCAATACCAAAAGCCCCAGCACAAAATTTTGCCAACTTAACTTGTTTTTACTTAAGCATTTTATTTTCTCAAGTATCGATACTTTTTATCGAATCCCTATTTAAGCACTAAGTACACCCATCAGCGCGCGTCGGTGGTTTCTGGTGATTATTTCGTTTAGTATGCGGTTATCTTAAAGTGTATCGGCGCAGTTTCGTTGTTCGTGCTATTGCAAGCCGCTTGCGACAATTGTTGCATATCACTTTCGCAGACAATGCGGCTATGCGTGATGCATTCGATATACTTGCGATATGCCGTTAATTTAATCGGCACTCGATTGTGGTCGTTTTGCTTGCAATTTGGTGTAATTTAATAATGTTGTACAATCGACTATGCCAGATTTGCTACGTCTTCGACAAATTCGTTAAGATTAAATCTGCAGAATTGGAGAAAACCTCAATCTCCATTTCTCATGTACCTATTTCAAACCTGGCTTCAGCAAAAACGGTATCGATCTCGCAGAAATATTTTTGAATTCGCTCCCATAGTTTCGGGGACTTAACAAATACCACTTTATAACATTAAGTAGTACCCATAAGCTAAATCCCAGTTTCTCCTTTCAGAATGTTTCGGCGCCCAGTCAGACCGCTCCCGGTCGCGATCCGGCCCGATCCGCAGCGTGCCCGTAGCGGCCGATATCAAACGGGACGTTGACTTCGACTGCCCCGAAGAGTTCGGCTACTACCCCCACCCCACCGACTGCACATTGTACTATGTCTGCGTGTTTGGCGGCGCTCTACTCGAGTCATGCACTGGTGGCCTTATGTACAGGTATGGTGCTATGGTAGTTTATGAATAGAGGCAGAAATACTCTTGAAGAAGCTAAAACATGGAAAGCTTAGATTTTGGTTCCATTTACATTAAGTGCGGAATAATAATGGCAGTAGCAGTGGTTATTATATGATCTGAGTAACATGGTCGTTGGACTCGAGTTGCTTCTCGCTGGTTCTAATTTAAGTCAATGGGGAAGCCTATATTCAGCAGTAGACCTCTATAGCTGAGTTGGTGATGATGAAAGTATGTACTAATTGATTATAGTATGTACGCTGATTATTGGCGATTTTCTTTAAAAAAGAAAAATGCTAATCCAGGTCGGTTCCACCTTTGATTGGTTATACAAAAGTCTGTTATTTAATTAGAAACAAATGCACATCGATCCTCAAAGACTTTCCAATTGACACAATTCCTCATATGTCTAAGGTTTCATATGAACTATAAGTTACCAGATTTCCCATGATAGAAGCAACAAGATAGGCACCAGAGACAAAAGCATCTTAATAACAAACACGCGTGACAATATTAACATCATTCATATGAAGAGATAGACTGTCGTGTTTTATGGTTTATTTTGTTCGAGTGTGGGAAATTCACATCAAAAAACTTTGTTTTAGTACCCACCTAATGAGTAAAACTTTAAGATATTGAAATCGTTTGAGTATACAACATTCATGATTTAAAGCTCATTGAAAAAGCAAAGACTGACTAAACTACTTACTTAGTTTCTATTCACACTCAGCTAAGTTTAGCGTCACTTTCAACGCCAGCGTCAGCTTGTATCCTCCGCTGATCTTTCAAGCCATAACTACATGCAGGGACCCTGCATGTATCTGTAGCATATAAGGTATTTAGTCATCGTATATTTGTTTCTAGCCACGAGCTCCAAACGTGTGATTGGCCGCGCAACGTAGGCTGTGACGGCACCAGCGCGGTCGGCGGTGAGGAGTTGGAGAGGATCAACGAACGCGATCCTCCCCCTCCACCTCCGCCACCGCCCCGCCGCACACCCCCGCCGCCACCGCCGCGTGCTCAACCCAACCCCGTCGTCACCTCAAGAGGACAGCCTAAATTTAGCCGACAAGAATACGAAAAGGTAATGTAATAATAATAATTTACATCATACTGTCCTTTACCTGATGGAATATTTATTTAATATTTTGCTTTTATTATAGCAACAACAACTTTACGCGGAAGTAGATGACCTACCACCCGTCGAGGAAATTGAAAGTGACAGACAACAACGCGTTTACCGAGGACAGCCCCCTACTATAGGACAAGTTCAAAAGGACAGAGATGGCTATGGAGCTCAACAAATCAGTTCCGGAAGAAATCTGAATTCTAATATTATTCCTGCGTCGATACCTCAGAACAGTGGTAAAATAGGCTCCTTCTCATTCGGCTCCCAAGTCGATGATCGACGAACTGCTACAGTTACCCCAGCACCCCAATCTTACAGGTAAGTCCCAACAAATATATTTCACAAGACTTATGACCACAAGTAAGACTCTAATAGACATTGTCATTATTTGCAGTGAAGACAAAAGTGACAGCGTGACTGACTCTTCTAATGACAGACAATTAGACGTTGAGACTAATGAAATAGTAACTAATGATTTGACTGAAAAACCAGTCTTAAGAAAGAAAAGAGAAGTGGTAGGAACAGACACAAGTGTTAATGAAACTACAACTACAACCACGTCAAAGCCAGAACAAATGTCGGAAAGAAGCGATAGTGGTGAAGAAATGGAGTATATTGAGATAGATACTGATGTTGAAGATGCCGATGGTTCACCTTTAGATGATACAGAAAGAGGAAAGAGACAAGTTAGATATTATTTAAAAAATGGTTATAAGACACCTGGAAAAAACTGGGCTTTTTTAAAACCATTGAAACTGATTGAGTTCCCACAATCACAATTCAATGCTAATGCTCAAAATCAAAGATATCAACAGTTTAGTAACAATTTAAATAACAACAATTTTTATGACATTACTCGAAGACCGCAGCCTTATAATAATAATTTGTATTCTACAGCCAATCCTTTCCTAACCTATCAAGTAAGCAACTCTCAATCCCAAGGAATCTTTAAACCCAGTTTACCAGATCCATCAAGTCAACCAGCTCATAATCCCCTAAACTCTGCAACTCAAATAATTACCAAAAGTCCACCGATATCATCGCTAAACAGTGAGACATTTCCTTCAATGGCTGGTGGTTTCTTTAATAATAACGTTCCCCAGCAAAGTAACGTACAGTATGTAAGTCAAATGTATTCATCTACACCATCAAACGTAAATCATCAAAACAATCCATTCGTGTTTCCTGATTCATCTCATGTTCCTAGTATGATCGTTACGGGTAAACCTGTCCCAGTCCCAACGTCACCTCGGCCTCAGGAAAATTACAGGAATCCGGAACAAGAGAGGAATAAATACCAACAGCAGAACCAACAACCAATAAGAAATAACCAACAGCCAGTTAGGAATGTGAAGGTGTTGCAGCAAAGTGATCAAAAACCAACAGATGACAGAGATTATGATGATGAAGAGAATTCTAATGAAGAAGATGATTCTTCAGAGGAAGAGGAAGATGACGATGATCGCCATAAAGACGATTTCCCAGCACCGCCTTATGAATTTACGCACCCTAGTCACAAATACAAAGATATAGAAAATCCCTTCGCTAGTCCCGACTTTGATTTCGATGCATATTTAACAAAGTTAAGCAATGGTCAATACAATCCTGGAAACTCAAATCGTAATCCAAGACCAGTGGCAATAGTCAAACCCTCGATTGAAGTAACAACGATTTCCCAACTTGGCGCTCGAGGGCCAAGTTCAACAGTAAGTTATAACGGAATGAGTACACCAAAACCTTTTACAGTACCTTCTGGTCCAGGCAGTTCTGTAGCAACAATCATAAATAGTGCAAGACCATCATCGGCGCCAATTAAACAAGGACAGACTTATGATCAGGTTATTCAAAGACCAGAACTGATAAGGCAAACTCAACAACAACAGCAACAGCAGCAGCAGCAGCAGCAGCAACAACAACAACAATCTTCTAATGATAACACTTTTGTACCTCGTCAAACTGCTGGTACTCCACTGGAAGCGAACAGACCAAAGTTGAAACCACCAAACTTCAATGACGACCGCCAATTACCAATTAGTTATAGCTTCAGCAGACCAATTAGCAGCACTCCTAAACCAAATCAAGATAACAAATTCAAAGGAGAGACTCATCATACTTTTTCTGTTACTCCTAAACCATATTTGTTAGTTACTGGGACAGGCTCGCCTATCATTATTTCAACACCTAAACATCAGTACATCGTCAAACCAGAAAAGATCATATCCCTTCAACCACACATTGTAGCAACCGCAAAACCTTACTTAGTGTCTTCCATCAAACCTCATAGCGCCTATGCCATACTGAAAAATTCAACACCTAAACCCTTGTCGGCGTTGGCACATCAGCAACTATCAACTCTACAACAATACTGGAATAATCCATCTACTGAATCTGTTACTTACCGTCCCGTTTCATTTAAACCAAGTACACCAAAGAACATTCAAAACCTAGAAAGCTTGTTTGCACAAGCTGTAAAGTCAACTCAAATGCCGGTTAAAAATTATAGTAACCATCAAAATGCAGCCAATGCATACAATAACAGCCCAATAACTACAACTACTACTACAACAACACGAGCACCACTAAAACGCAGACCAATTCCAAAACCTTCTCCAGAAATGGCTGATTACTATTATGATGATGAAGATGAACAATACTACTATGAACCTGTAGTAAAACCAAAATACATGCCCAGTACTGAAGTGAAACCACAAAGACCGCCAATGGCCCAGAATTACAAAGAGTATGACGATAGTTATGAAGACAAAGCCGAACCATCTAAAGTTAAAGCTAAGCCAAAACCTACTCGAGTACCAATGAAGTATAATATTTTCAAGCCAGAAAGTGCCACCAAAAATCTTAATGATGTATCTGTTGTCACAAAATCTCCTATGAAAGATTTTAACAAAAATATCAATGGTAAAATACCTATACCTGTATTAGTAGACTACGGTACTCCTACCCCGAATACATTGATTCGTCCTGAAGTATCTAATTACCAAATCATACACCATATGCCTAGGAATAGAACTATTATGCATATAAGAAGACCAGTTACTGAAAATGGACCAAATACCATTAAGCCTCCCAAATATTTGAATCAAACGACTTTGCGTCCCTATACAGTTAGGCATAGGTTAGCTAAGCCGACAACTATTCAAGAAACTTCTCACAATGATGATAAGCAGACCAGAGGAAGAGTAAGACATCCGAATATTGTTGCACAAATGAAATTGACTACTCCTCGTGACAGCCACAACCAAGAGACTAGATTTACAAAGACTAAACATGACGATAAAACAAACAGGTAATTAGATGAAAACACCACTTTATAAGTACTAACTATGAAATATACTGGAGACGACTTTTGGCACCACTAACTTACACTGTCTGTAGAATTTCTTCGGTATATCGATGTATATTGCACTAAACCTATTCTGACTAAACTAACATTGACTTTAATGACTATGACTGTAGAAATGACTGACTAAATTGCTTTGTATATTGCAAAATCTATTGTACATACCTTTTTATGATATCTTTAAATAAGCTGTTCACGTTAATTGAGATTTTCAACAGAACCAATGGTATTTTTAGCTTGGAACCTACAGAAAGCGTAGCACCAGTTTCCTATTCAGCAAGTCCTCGGCCGAAGATGTTATACAATGGATCTCAGAATTATAGTCCCGATCAATACGACCCCTTCTACGCTGTGTATGATGAAGATGGTGAATTGTACAAAGATACAGGTAACAAAACAATGAACAATGTTGATGGATTTTATGAATTTTATTTTAAACTTTGTAATACGTAAACATGTAAATATGGTTGAAGTATGAAGATGCATATTTGGCATGATACGATTATAATATATGACTCAAATGGTTGGATTAGAAAACCCATGTAATGGTTTTTAACAATTTAACTTGGTACCCCAGGTGTTGACTTCTAATAAGAAATCTATATCATGAGACTCTTGGTGTATCTTTTCTACAGGTTTATTATTATTAAAAATCTAATACATATTAATTGATATCTTCATTTGTAAATAAGACTTTAAATCAACAAACATAAAATGAATATTTCTAACACCATTCCTCTCCATCAAAGTTTGAAATACTATTGAGGAACCAACCCATGGGCATCCATGAATTACAAATTAATATACATTTAACAGTCTTCAATCCTCATAACAGTTCAGACCTTATAATATAAGTAAACCCCATGTTCGCACAAGACCCTGAAACCCTATAACAGTTTAACTTGGCACATAACCCACTAACTGGTATTGGCAGACTACGTTCAGCAATATAACACGGCTTCGCTCCGCCCAGCTGTTCAGCAAACGTACCGAGGCACCCCGCCCCCCGCACCTGCCAGGAGACCCGTGGAAACATACACGCCGAGGCCAGCACCTGCTGACTATGATGACGAACTTATACAACCTCAGGTAAAGAAAATAATTGTGTATTGAAAGAATTTGACTATTGCCCCTGATTAACTGATCCAATAAAATCTCATAAGGGAGTTTTAGCCAGTAGGAAATCTATCGACTGATGTTTCAATGTACTATAGTTTCTGAAATAACCATGTAAACGAAAAGGAAAAAACTATAAACGCAGTCATTAAGTGTGTAGTATTTATTGCACATAATATAATCCTGGTTTCAATAATTTCAGATAAACAACCAGAACCAATACCAAGCACCAATTCGCCATTCGACGAGGTAAGTTTAATGTACAATATCATTTACTAGGATAATGTACTTAAAGTAATGCCTAATGTAAAAGCAAACCAAATAACATGGAAATATTGCCTACGATCCAGGGGCGAAGGTAATGAATTGGGATATGATCATAACCCAAGCAGCGTGAGGACGACTTTGTACGAAGCCACCACTCAAAGCACTACTCCTCCCACTACTAGCACCAGCACGACCACAAAACGCCCTACTACAGCACCCTACACTGAAGCAATGACCCCGTCTCGATATACCCCAAGGTACTACAAAAGAACCAATTTCAAATTTAAAATCATCCCGGCTTAAGTCACTCTCTCAAAATTCATTACCATCTATCATTTTTACATTCATCTAAATTTCACCTTCCATTTGCAACCTTTCAACTGATTCAAACATCTAACTTTTTACTAATTTCTGTCTTCTCTTTGTTTCGGTCTTAAGGTTGCTTAAAATTTCATATTACTTAGTTCTTTATCAGTTCTGTTTCTTTTATCTATTTAATCTCTTGATAGTTGTGTAGCTTTTGTGGTATCTTTATCTGTCTCAGCAGTAAACACTAAACATTATAATTAGTTTCCGTTTTCACTAACTTAACTAATATTCTGTACAAAAGAGACAGTTTCCGCCTGTTAAATAATTTATATAAGTAGTATTGTTATAGAGCTTCAATTAGAAAGTTTTTTTTTGCTTTGTATTCAACAGATCATCCACAGATGAAAGTCCAATTCCTGAATCCTCTTCAAAACCTTCAGACGATGTATCGTCGGTTCCCACCACGCCATCATCCACCATAAACTTTTCCTCTCTTGCCAAACCCTTTGAAAAGACTGACAATGTGTTTAGATTAAAAGAGACGATATCTTCGACTGAAACGCTTCCAACCTCATCAAGACGTTCTTCTGAAGTGACTAACAATAATAATAATGTGGAAGTGGTAAGATCCAAGTCCAACAGAAATAATAAAAAAGTGTCACTAACATCTGGTTTTTCAATCAGACGTAATCCTAATAATACCAATAATCCTTATACGTTGACTGTTCTAACGCGACCTTTAGAAGATTTCGATAAGGCTCGTAAACCTAGTAGTCGCAGTGGTAATGTAAGTAGGCAGAGGCAATCAGATAGATATTATTACGATAGCAGCAGTAATAGCAAGGACGTGTCAGTTGAACCAATAGGTGAATCGAATAGTAAATACGAAACGTCATCCGAGAACTCGATGCGTAGAAATGATTTTGGTCCTGATAACAGCGAGGATGACTATGATATACCCGTCTTTACAAGACCAACGACTAGAACGAAAACAGTGAAGTCTAGAATTAGGACCACGACGACACCTTCAACGACATCGACGAAATACCACATAAGGACCGTCAATACACGGCCTACTCCATTTTCTGCTAACAATCAAGAAATTGTTGACTCTACAGAGAATGCCATTAATACTGAGGCATTGATTGAGACCGGTTTACAAAACGCCCGTGTTATTGAGCTATCAACCGAAGCTCTTAATAACACACTAAATGAGCAACTACCGACAAGGGAATATGATAGATCTCAATACGTTTGGACCGAACCTCCAGTTTCGCCTTTCAAAACATTAGATAATTTACGTAATACATATAGGAACTTTGATTCACGTGAATACACTACCTCTACTACTTCTACTACTGTATCGACCACAACTTCACATAGGCCGACCAGAATCCGCAATGTCAAGAAACAAAAGCATTCGCGTAAACCTTCTTACTATAGTTACAAATTGGAAGACGAAAGTGTCCCAGATCAAACCACAGAAATATTTAACGGTAAAGTTAAAACAGTAATCAAGGCATTCTTAAACAATTTTGTAAGTTCACCGGAACCACAAATTGTTGAAGATTTCACAACAACAACTACACCAAAGCCTACAACACCTATACAAAGAACCGATGACGAAATAGTTAACATAGGATTCCAAAAGAAACCGTTGAAGTATGTTGATGAAAAACCTTTGCGCAGCAATGTGAAACGTCTACAAATAATAACAGAACCAACTTTAAGCAGATTTGTCACTCCGAGTCCCGAATCTATTAGCTTCACTGAGGAAAGCGAGGTTAAAGATTTTTCATCGACAACTACAACCATGGCCACAATGAGTAGCACTCCTTTTGCTTACACCAACTTACCAACATCTCCAATGGCGATTCTAAGTTCAACCAGTGATCTTAGGAACATACCTAGTAGGGATCCCTATCAATCTAAATTCAATAGTTTCATAACTAGCAAACCAGAAAATGAAGGCTCGCTCAAATTCCAAAATATTATTAACGACGCTCCATCTACTGAAAGTAACATTCGGGAAATTGAAGTTAACGATGATGTAGTTATTCAGACCACTCAATCCATTGTGGAGGATAAAGCTTCAACTGAGACTGAAAGGCGACCTAGCATACTCGAGAGCGAAATCGCATCGACGACAAGTACTACGAAATCGACTACGACTATGAAGATCGAACCGACGACTTCAACGACTAAAAGCATATCCTTTCCACCGCGAGCTTCACGAGTCAATCCCGCCATAAAGTTAGCTGCGACAAACCCAGGAGGTGGGCGCAGGAGTTACCAATCGTCGTCCAAATGCTCATCAGACAACAGTCTGCAAGCGAACCCAAAATGCAACGAAATCAAATACCAGAGGTACAAAAACTCGCCGGCCAGTAGTCTAAGCAGCCTGACGTTATCTCACATTACTTATAGGTGGAGGCTTCGTTTATTAAAAACATCCTTATTTTCCGCCTCGCGAGTAACTAGCATGAAGTCAAACATCTTATTCGACAATCGTTTAATAGCACCTACATCTAAACTCTTTCGCTTAACATACTGTTCTCATTGGGGGACTTCATGTCGGTTGAGTTGAATTTCTGAATTGTTAACTCCTGACGCGACCTTTCCATTTCCTGCACACTATTGGAATTTTGTGTAGTTTGTGGAATGTTTGTAGTTAAGAAAATAAGCTATTTGGGTAGCAAGTTCCTCAATGTAGTTTCACGTAATTGTATTGCACCACATTGCAACCTCATCATTAGTAGTACTTAAGTGCACCAGAATCATAAGTGTATCGAAATGTGCTCGTGTTTGGTACGCTAGTGCATGTTGTGTAACACTGTTATTAACATATTTGTGGTATCATAATACAGACTATCATGGAGCCACCTTTGATTCATAAATGTTTAATTCATTCATAGTTTGAAAGAAACTTTCATCATGTCATGTGAAAAAATATTGAATCATAATTTTTTGAATACATTTTTCAAAATGCTTCGTCTTTAAATTCACGCATACTAACTGAGGGTAACATGAGCGAATGTTTTGTTGAGTTGGTAATGTGAACGTTTCAGGCCAACGAGTACGCGAGGCCGTGGCTCTGCGCACTACTCCACAGCGAGCGAAGCGCAGTCACCACAACCAGCACCGAACAGGGGAACACCACCAACGTTAGAACTGAATACAAACTCAATCACCCACTTCATTTTCATTTCTTTTTCTTGTTTCATACTTTATGTTGTTATGTTCCAATTACTTTGTAGTATCATCAAATTTCAGCAAAATCATATTTGATGTAGATTCGATTGCAAAATACTCAAATGTAAAGGCACAAAATGCACTTCATTTCCATCACTTCACGCACAACATGACTACTTTTTACAGCATATAAATCAGTTTTTGTTTTGAGCAGTCGCAGCCGACCAACATTGAAGCCATCAACGGCTATTGTCTCCAAAACAACTGAGTTTGTTGACATCTACGCGCACCCACCGAGCAGGCCTGACCCAGTGTACCCTCAGCCCACTCCTGACAAGACTGCAGCCAAGTGCAGGAAGGATGTATGTCTTCTACCCGACTGTTACTGCGGTGGCAAGGAAATACCTGGTACGTACAAAATCAAGGAGTCATATTATCTGACCATATGAATTTACATAATTTTCTCTATACATAATTTTATAAAGGTTGTAAGATACCTTTTAATAATTAATTTCATTGTTGTAAATGATATTTCTGACTTAGGAAATTTGCCCGTCAGCGATGTACCACAAATTGTATTGATAACATTCGACGATGCTGTGAATGATTTGAATAAAATGTACTATGAAGAACTTTTCGAAAGAGGCCGAAAAAATCCGAATGGCTGTCCAATAACCGCCACTTTTTACGTCTCCCACGAGTGGACTGACTATAGTCAAGTTCAGAATCTTTATGCTGATGGCCACGAATTTGCCTCTCATACAGTATCGTAAGTCATGAGCATAGAATTATCTCTGCATCTATCGGCATCTTTGGTAGACTTCAGGTTTGCCGCTAACAGGGTTTTAAAGGCCATCTATATTGTATATATTATAAAAGCTATCTATTGTATACTATATTGAAACTAATCATTTTATTTTTTCTCTTTCCTCAACTCTTCCTTCCGTCCTTCTTGAAACCTCTTTCTTTCTCCTCTCTTCCTGGCACGACTCACACACCCACACGCACATTACTACATCCCGCGACAACAGGCGACTTGCCGGTGGAACAGGTGCCTCAAATTGTTCTACTGACCTTCGACGACTCTGTAAACGACTTGAACAAGGGTCTGTACGCTGACCTGTTTGAGAAGGGCCGCGTCAACCCTAACGGCTGCCCGATCTCCGCCACATTTTACGTGTCCCACGAATGGACCGATTACAGTCAAGTACAGAACCTTTACTCCGCTGGACACGAGATGGCATCACACACTATTTCGTAAGTTAATCGACTACAGCACATTTGACAGTATTTGCACCATGACGATGACAATTGACATTTTCAATCTCAATTTTCAAAGACTCAATACAATTTTCAAGACTTACTGCCATATCTGCCTTTGAATTTTCTATCACACTTATTTCAGGCTAATTTGACTTTTATCGAGATTTTTTTCTTTTGTGTGTTTTGCATTTCCTTTTTTTTTCTTTACTAAATAAATTTGAATTTTTAAATTGAATTTGAATTGTTTTTTTTTCCTTATGAAACGCACGATATGATCGAACTAATGAAACCTTATAATGATTTTAGCCATAGTTTTGGAGAACAGTTCTCTCAAAAGAAATGGTTCAGAGAAGTGGGTGGCCAGAGAGAGATCTTAGCTGCTTACGGTGGAGTCAAACTTGAGGATGTGAGAGGAATGAGAGCGCCTTTCCTTTCCGTCGGTGGCAACAAGATGTTCAAAATGTTGTACGATGCGAACTTCACTTACGACTCATCTCTACCCGTTTACGAGAACAGACCGCCTAGCTGGCCCTACACTCTTGACTACAAATTGTTCCACGATTGTATGATACCGCCTTGTCCTACAAAATCTTACCCAGGTAAATATCACTATTCATCCCTACTAATATTATAAATGCGAAAGTAACTCTGTCTGTCTGTCTGTCTGTCTGTCTGTTACGCTTTCACGCCTAAACCAGTGAGCCGATTTTGATGAAATTTGGTACAGAGATAGAATACACCCTGAGGAACAACATAGGCTACTTTTTATCCGGG
>NWSH02000517.1:12954333-12990268 GCA_002382865.2 Heliothis virescens
ATCGCTGGCATAAGCGACATGTTCCGCGTACGAAGTCGCGGGCAGAAGCTAGTATTATATAAAGTTAACGAGATCGATCGATCGAAAACGATACCCCACATTTAATTATATGAACAAAATAATTACTTGTTTCTTTTACATTCCAGGTGTATGGGAGGTTCCTATGGTGATGTGGCAAGATCTGAACGGTGGCCGTTGTTCCATGGGTGACGCTTGCGCTAATCCTCCCGAAGCCGAGAACGTATACAAAATGATCCTGAAGAACTTTGACAGACATTATACTACCAATAGGTATGTAAACAGCTACGTTAGTTAACCTAAACAAGATTACAACTAGATAGTATGGTAGAAGAAAATGAATGTTATAGCTATTTATGTCGTAGAAACTCTTTATCTTCGTAAATTCAGTTGTTTCTGGAAAAGTTCATATAGATGTAGATAAATAAGGAGTCACACATTTTTGTAGCTGTCTCCATGTTTAAGTTATCAGCGCTGATTATATCTCACAAATGTGTTTCACCAATTCTAGGGCGCCCTTCGGCCTCTACTACCACGCCGCCTGGTTCACGCAACCCCATCACAAGGAAGGATTCCTCATGTTCCTGGACTTCATCAACCAGATGCAAGACGTATGGATCGTCACCAACTGGCAGGCGTTGCAGTGGGTCAGGGATCCCACGCCTATCAACAGGCTCAACAACTTCCAGCCGTTCCAGTGCAATTATCAGGTTTGTACTAAAAAACGTTTATTTAGTTGTTGACCCACTTTTGACTACAAGCTGTACTTCACCTTCATATCGACTTGGGGATTCCTTTCAGCATCATTTTGTAAATCGCCACTCTATGATAAGACCAGTTGATTTTAGAGATCTTCATTGATTAAAATTTATATCGCTCATCTTTATACGTTTTTCTTTTTCCAGGACCGGCCTAAGAAATGCAACAACCCTAAAGTGTGCAACCTCTGGCACAAATCCGGAGTCAGATACATGAGAACGTGTCAACCGTGTCCCGAAGTGTACCCATGGACCGGCAAATCTGGAATCAGATCTTCACGCATAGACAACGACATTGGAGAATAAGCGGATTAGTTACTATAGCAAATAATACCACCCTCGATATTACAGTAATTGATTGTTGATACATCGAATGTATCAATTTAACGAGGCAAGGAAGGTTTCGTTTACTCACAGTAGAAATTGTTTTGTCACCAACTGAAGAGTGCCATGTAGATATCGATGGTCACAAAGCATACGTTGACAATTTCATAGTAACGAGGATGTTCGTTACAATTCTCTAAATACGTCCTAAATGTATTGGAAACTGTGATATTAAGTGTTTTCAATCGTCTAGTGTGAAGACAGCGTCGATTTCATTAGTTGTAATTGCATGATCTACTTGTAACAATACTCGTGCAATGTTTTTTGCAATATTAATATTTCCTATTTTGTGTTCGTTTTAGTTTGTAATCTTTAAATTAATGCAGATGTTTAGTTAGAAGTTTTTGTATGTCATAATCGTGATAATCAATTTGCAGTCTCCAGTATTTATCTCATACATCCTAAAAATGATTACCATTTTCCGAGTAATTTTAAACGAAAGCCATATTAAAATTTAGAAAATATGTTTTTCTAATCTTGCCAGCTTCGTGGTTGACACTGCCTTTTATAATTTGTAAATATAGATGTAGTTAGCGAGTAAAATTTAATTTAGGGTTGTTAGTACGTTCTCGTTGTGGTTTATATTCAAGTCCTAAAAAGTACCTTAAAAGATTTCCATTTTGGATTTCTTGATCTGCAGAAATAGCCAATTGGTTTGGACACTAATTGTGTAGTGTGTAGCATTGTGTAGACGTCTGTCCACATCGCATTTGTGTTCATCTGTGATGTTGCACATGTCTATACAACTGTTGATTCATCCGAGGACGTATTATAATGCATAATAATATTGATAGGTGAATTCCCGTTTGAGTCATACTTTTTTTTATACCTTAGCTTCAATCTTAGCTTCTTTATCGAAATTCTCGACCATGACTCCAACGGTGAATTCAATTTTCACTCTATTAGAATTAAAGCTTTGGTTTGCTATTGCAACTGAAGTTATTGGAAGCGCTTGCTACGAATCTTATTTAAAAAAATATTCATTATTTAATAAGCTCTACTGTAAATATAGGATTAGTATTTAAAATTGGTAGTTTCACTTTTTTATTATCGTCTCGGCTAGGACAATGTATCTCGGACATGACTCCGCACTGAGGTAGTGCAAAACTTTAGAACAAGTTGATTTTGTATTTTGTATCGGCAACATTATTTATATTGTACAAGAACTGTAACATTTTTTGTGACCAGTGCTGAATAATAAAATGCTATAAATATTTTTATGTTTTATTTTGCAAAACCCTTACGTTACAACAAGAACATCTAAATAATGCCACACTTTCATGCTATATCACTAGGTATTTGCCAATGCTCATTAATACGTCTGTCTGTTGTCCTTAATTCATAATGTATGAAAAGAGAATTACTCAACTCTTCGAAAAATATCTAAAAGTCATGGTCACAACCGTGACCACAAAGAATCGGCAGTGATCATCAAAAATTAAATTTCAATCATAACACCTGTGTTGTGATGCTTTTGCTCGCCAAGGTCAGTAAAAGCGTATAAAAAACTTCACTCGTGGTTGAACAGTACAGACGAAACTTAGATAATATGGCAGTCTCTTGGTTGATCGTGATTTTTCTTCTATTGTATTCTGTCTTTGGTGAAGAGGTAGTGGTAGAATATTATCCTTCACAATCTATCTTAGACTCCGAGTATCAAGTAAAAACTAAAAGAGAAATAAAAAGTAATGCTGCATCTAGAGTTTTGAATAAATATAATAATGCTACTGCGCATGAAGTTAATTGCAGAAAATTCAATCAAGAAAAAACTGATCATGAAGCAAAAATTAAAAAAAGAGCTCTGGACCCAGTATTTCGTGGGCATCCAAAAACCAGAGAAGAGTTATGGAATGAGCATTTTCTTAATGAAACCACGACATTTGATCAAACACCATCGCTTGTGCATTTGCTTCATAATATAACGTTGACCTATCTCAAAGATTGTACACCTGTTATACTGTATGACAGTCAAGTGAAATCTAAGGAAAGTTACTTGGTTCAAAATCTTTTGAAAGGATTTCCAATGAGTTTTGTTCATGGATATATTAACGATGGAGGGGAATTGGTTGAACGTAAACTCTTACATGGTACCACGGATTGTCAACATTATATACTGTTTTTGACCGATATTAACACAAGTGCGAAAATATTGGGTAAGCAGCCAAAGAACAAGATTATTATAGTTGCCAGATCTTCTCAGTGGGCCGTACAAGAATTTTTAGCCAGTGTTGTATCAAGAATGTTTGTAAACTTACTAGTTATTGGTCAGAGCTTCAAAGAAGGAGATGACGCAAACTTGGTTAGTAAAGAAGTATAAGAAAGTAAGAAAACTAGTGAACTATTGTATAATCTAATTTCTTTATCTGTTTATCTAGGAGTCACCATACATTCTGTATACTCACAAATTGTATACAGATGGATTGGGTGCTAGTCAACCTGTTGTACTGAATTCTTGGAACCATGGAAAGTTTTCCAGAACTGTTAACTTATTTCCTCCTAAAATGACCGAAGGTTACGCTGGTCACCGATTTTTGGTCGCAGCGGCTAACCAGCCTCCTTACGTAATCAGAAGGTAAAAACAAGAATTTCATATAAGCTTGATGCAAGTAAACATAAAAGTAACTATACTTTTGCAATATCCAGGATTAAATCAGATCTCGATGGTGGCAATCCTCGAGTTGTTTGGGATGGAGTTGAAGTGCGTCTAGTGAAATTGCTAGCTGAAAGAAACAACTTTTCAATCGAAATTATTGAACCACAGGAGCTTCATTTGGGGTAAAATAATGAAATTTTATTTCAAAAATCTTGGAGCTTTGAGTGCTAGTCTTAGCGTTAAGCTATTAATTTTCATGTTACCAGGTCCGGTGATGCAGTAGTTAAGGAAATAACGTCGGGACGCGCTGATATAGGCATAGCTGGAATGTACTTAACAAATGATCGAATAAGGGACATTGACGTATCACAAGCCCATTCCCATGACTGTGCGGTTTTTATAACACTAATGTCAACAGCTTTGCCTCGGTAACTAATACCGTCCTATAGCTACATTAATTATTGTTTGTACAGGCATATGAGGTGTAATTTAATTAAATTAATTTTCTCAGCTATCGAGCAATCCTCGGTCCATTCCACTGGCATGTTTGGGTAGCTTTAACATTTACCTATCTCTTCGGGATGTTCCCTCTTGCTTTCTCCGACAAACATACTCTTAGACATCTGCTACATAACAGTGGTGAAATTGAAAACATGTTCTGGTATGTTTTCGGGACTTTTACAAACTGCTTTACGTTTCTTGGTAAGAATTCTTGGAGTAAAACCGATAAGATCACCACACGTTTGCTGATTGGTAAGTTTGTCATCATTATGAGTATTACCTTTTACTGCTGTAATAATTAATTCATGGTTTGTTTTCTGTTATTCAGGTTGGTATTGGATCTTTACGATTATTATAACGAGTTGCTACACTGGTTCTATTATAGCGTTTGTGACATTACCCGTCTTCCCTGAAACGGTTGATACTATAAAACAATTGTTGGCGGGATTCTACAGAGTGGGCACTTTAGGTATCAAAATCATTAGCTTTCAGTGATTAGATGAGTGTTTTAGTTTTCATATAATCTTAATTCAAAGAGCCATCAGACCAAATGTGCTCATATGATTTTTCATATCACACAGATCGCGGTGGCTGGGAAAAGTGGTTCTTAAATTCATCGGATCCACAAACTAATAAGTTGCTGAACAAACTTGAATTCGTGCCCAACGTAGAAGCTGGTATTAGGAATACAACCAAAGCCTTCTTCTGGCCTTATGCGTTTTTGGGGTCTAAAGCTGAACTTGAGTATATTGTGCAAGCCAATTTTACAGCGACTAAGTGAGTTATTTACCATTTGTCTACATTTTAGAGGCAGGTACCTGAGTTGGTCATTATAGGGTCTTTTATCTTTTATGGGGTACCTTTATATATGAAAAACTCTTCCGTGCAACATCGCCCAGCTGATTTTATTAGATGATTGGAGGATTGCCATTACTTAAGTTTCTTAGACTAAACAAGAATAGATAATAAGATATACTTCTACGTGTTTATACACCGTGTTCTTTTTGTTCTAAAATTTCAGATCAAAGCGAGCTGCTCTTCACATTTCAAACGAGTGTTTTGCACCGTTTGGCATAGCAATAGGCTTTCCTTTCAACTCAGTGTACTCAGAGAAAATGAGCATTGACATTAGCAGGATGGTCCAAAGCGGGATCGTTGATAAGATTGCTGATGAAGTGAGGTTTGAAATGCAGCGAAGTACTACTGGAAAATTATTGGCTGTAAGTATTTTTGTGGAATTTTCGAGTGGCTTGTGCTATAAATGATATATTAAATAAAGAAATTTACTAATTATTCATCATTATATCAGGTACACTGCCTTTCCTGTCCTCCCCAATAATTTCACTCACATTTATCTATTTTTTTATCAAAACGTTACAGGCTGGAAGTGGCACAATAAAAATACCATCAGCAGAAGAAAAAGGTCTAACTCTAGAAGACACACAAGGCATGTTCCTGCTTCTAGGAGCAGGCTTCATAATAGCAGCCACAGCACTAGTCTCAGAATGGATGGGAGGTTTCACCAGGCGCTGCCGATTCCAAAGAAAAGTTGATACACCAACCAGTGTCACTTCTAGGGAACATTTGATTCCTACTCCAAAAACCGATGTTGGCAGCGAAATAAAGATTATAGGAGACACTGAAAGCAGACTCCACTTTGATAGTAGACCATCAACGGCTGCTTCAAGAGATACCTTAGAAGGACAAATTATAAACGTTACTGAAGATAGTATAGATGTTCATAATACGTTCAATGTTGATAGGTTTGATTCTAGAAGATCAAGCTCTTTAGATTTGGATAGGGAAGTGAGAGAGATATTTGAGAAGGATCAGAAAAGACGCAGGATTGTGTCTCATGATATGGAGTCTTTGGACGAGCATGGGCCAACAGTGTCTCGTGTTGCTTTTGGAGATCCTATAAAGCATGAAAAATAGAAGTGCGTACCGATTTTTTTTGAAGAATGTGAGTATTGTTTAGACGTAGGTATATACTATATAAGCCACACGGCTATCGGTATATTTATGTACTTAATTAATGTCACCAATATCTTGTCTTCTGTCATTTTCCGTTTTCATATCATTTGGTATTCGTTGATTTATTTTTCATTATCTATACTAATATTATAAAGAGGAAAACTTTGTTTGTNGGGTAGCTTTAACATTTACCTATCTCTTCGGGATGTTCCCTCTTGCTTTCTCCGACAAACATACTCTTAGACATCTGCTACATAACAGTGGTGAAATTGAAAACATGTTCTGGTATGTTTTCGGGACTTTTACAAACTGCTTTACGTTTCTTGGTAAGAATTCTTGGAGTAAAACCGATAAGATCACCACACGTTTGCTGATTGGTAAGTTTGTCATCATTATGAGTATTACCTTTTACTGCTGTAATAATTAATTCATGGTTTGTTTTCTGTTATTCAGGTTGGTATTGGATCTTTACGATTATTATAACGAGTTGCTACACTGGTTCTATTATAGCGTTTGTGACATTACCCGTCTTCCCTGAAACGGTTGATACTATAAAACAATTGTTGGCGGGATTCTACAGAGTGGGCACTTTAGGTATCAAAATCATTAGCTTTCAGTGATTAGATGAGTGTTTTAGTTTTCATATAATCTTAATTCAAAGAGCCATCAGACCAAATGTGCTCATATGATTTTTCATATCACACAGATCGCGGTGGCTGGGAAAAGTGGTTCTTAAATTCATCGGATCCACAAACTAATAAGTTGCTGAACAAACTTGAATTCGTGCCCAACGTAGAAGCTGGTATTAGGAATACAACCAAAGCCTTCTTCTGGCCTTATGCGTTTTTGGGGTCTAAAGCTGAACTTGAGTATATTGTGCAAGCCAATTTTACAGCGACTAAGTGAGTTATTTACCATTTGTCTACATTTTAGAGGCAGGTACCTGAGTTGGTCATTATAGGGTCTTTTATCTTTTATGGGGTACCTTTATATATGAAAAACTCTTCCGTGCAACATCGCCCAGCTGATTTTATTAGATGATTGGAGGATTGCCATTACTTAAGTTTCTTAGACTAAACAAGAATAGATAATAAGATATACTTCTACGTGTTTATACACCGTGTTCTTTTTGTTCTAAAATTTCAGATCAAAGCGAGCTGCTCTTCACATTTCAAACGAGTGTTTTGCACCGTTTGGCATAGCAATAGGCTTTCCTTTCAACTCAGTGTACTCAGAGAAAATGAGCATTGACATTAGCAGGATGGTCCAAAGCGGGATCGTTGATAAGATTGCTGATGAAGTGAGGTTTGAAATGCAGCGAAGTACTACTGGAAAATTATTGGCTGTAAGTATTTTTGTGGAATTTTCGAGTGGCTTGTGCTATAAATGATATATTAAATAAAGAAATTTACTAATTATTCATCATTATATCAGGTACACTGCCTTTCCTGTCCTCCCCAATAATTTCACTCACATTTATCTATTTTTTTATCAAAACGTTACAGGCTGGAAGTGGCACAATAAAAATACCATCAGCAGAAGAAAAAGGTCTAACTCTAGAAGACACACAAGGCATGTTCCTGCTTCTAGGAGCAGGCTTCATAATAGCAGCCACAGCACTAGTCTCAGAATGGATGGGAGGTTTCACCAGGCGCTGCCGATTCCAAAGAAAAGTTGATACACCAACCAGTGTCACTTCTAGGGAACATTTGATTCCTACTCCAAAAACCGATGTTGGCAGCGAAATAAAGATTATAGGAGACACTGAAAGCAGACTCCACTTTGATAGTAGACCATCAACGGCTGCTTCAAGAGATACCTTAGAAGGACAAATTATAAACGTTACTGAAGATAGTATAGATGTTCATAATACGTTCAATGTTGATAGGTTTGATTCTAGAAGATCAAGCTCTTTAGATTTGGATAGGGAAGTGAGAGAGATATTTGAGAAGGATCAGAAAAGACGCAGGATTGTGTCTCATGATATGGAGTCTTTGGACGAGCATGGGCCAACAGTGTCTCGTGTTGCTTTTGGAGATCCTATAAAGCATGAAAAATAGAAGTGCGTACCGATTTTTTTTGAAGAATGTGAGTATTGTTTAGACGTAGGTATATACTATATAAGCCACACGGCTATCGGTATATTTATGTACTTAATTAATGTCACCAATATCTTGTCTTCTGTCATTTTCCGTTTTCATATCATTTGGTATTCGTTGATTTATTTTTCATTATCTATACTAATATTATAAAGAGGAAAACTTTGTTTGTTTGGTTTGGTTGTAATGAATAGGCTCAAAAACTACTGGACCGATTTTAAAAATTCTTTCACCATTCGAAAGCTACATTATTCACGAGTGACATAGGCTATATTTTATCCGGGTACGGGCAGTAATTCCCACGGGATGCGAGTGAAACCGCGGGAAAACGGCTAGTTTGTAATAAAACTATAGGAAAAGGTGTAGCTACAAAATAAACAACGAAACTTGACATCCAACTCTTTATTATCCTTCGAACAGTCATCAAAATAATTTATAACAATTTTCTAACACTGTCGATAAACATTAATATTCATTCAGCCACTGAGATGTTCGTTCATCATACAATTATAATACAAAGGGCAGAATGGCTGCCTCGACACAGAGTTACAGCGCCGTGTGACCTACATTAATGCAATATTTGGCCCGGCCTTATCATAAAAAATAATTACACAATTATGACTTAATATTCCTGGGACTCACCTCAGGAAAACCATCGGCGTTCCCACACATTATCAGTAAAAATATCGATAAAATACAACAGATTTTGCATTCTTTGTAAAATTCAAACGAAAATATACCTAATACCTACCTAAGCATTTTGTTATATATGTATTGCACAACTGTTGTTACAAGAGAAATTAATGTGAAATCGATTTGAGTATTCAATAAGGATATGTATTTATATTCCTATATTCTATTTGGATTGTTCACGATATTATTATACTGTGGTGCAATAGCAAAAAAGACGGGGGAACGTAAATACATCGACAACTACTGTGAAGAAGTTCAGCAATAATTTCTGTTATTCCATACTTATGACTACGTATCTCTTTAAATGCAATGAACTAGATTATAAATTAACTGAACAAGCCCTTTGCTATTGTCACACAGCGAGATAAAATACAGGTAAACACATATTATTACGAAAGTAGGCACATATAAAAGAACAAACAAACGCTTTTTACAATAACACACAACACGGTTGTGCGTCAAAATGAATAATTATATTTATATATTTAATAATTAATTAAACTTGAAACTCATTCCCGATAGCAAAGCTCACAACCTCGGAAATTATGCTCCCAATACCAGCTTAACTGTCATAATATAATACAATATAGTCGAAACAATAGACTGTGCAAGCGATAAATACATATCGTCCGTCACATTATCACTACGCGAATACAAAGGAAACTTTACGTATTGTAAATATTTTCATCCGATAACAATGTGTTTTTGTGCAAAATTGCGTTCATTGATTTGGCTATGACCTCATACCAGTGCGTCTGTACTGTGATAGGTATATAGGTAACAGTATTATAAACGTGTTTGATATTGTACAATGCAACACTTATATTACATACCAATTTACAACGGACAAATAGAAATGAACTCTAACAAGAAACAAGGATTCGCATCATCGCCGAACATATTGAGCAAATTTTAATACAAAACACATCGACGCTTCCAGAGAAAGGAACTTTTAGGAACGAACGACCGAAAACAGCAGATAACGCAATTGTAGAATCTCAGACTACGGGGCCCTGGGGAGACATTTACAAGGATCGCCACGCACTCAACAAGCTCACAGGATCAAAGTTCTAGAAACTTCCAACACGAGAGAGTGACGCCCTACTGGTGTAACAACGAGCGGGCCCAGGGTTGTAACAGTGTAATTATATCACATTAACAATTTAGTCTAACATTCAAGGTGTACTTACATGATCATTATAATAGTTCCCTATAAACGGGTCAACATCCATTATGTTCCGGTAATAAAATATTAATTCGTTAACCTAACTGTGTACTTATTTTACAATGCGAAAATACATTTTTATTTTTTAAAATATTCTTATGCGTTCAGACTTTTGAACTTCAATAAATGGATAACTCCCTGTACAAATTTAACAAATGTACATTTTAACATTTTGTTATTGTGATTTGAAGGTTTTATACTAAAGATATACTATGATGCAAAGTTGTTCATTACACTTACTTTATATATTTATATAGTTATAATCACATTCACACAGTTTGACTGTTAAAATGTGGTACAGAAATATATATAGGTATCGTTCTGATCGTAGTGCATGTGTACAGTCGAGTACAAAAATGAAAAGAGTCAAAGTTGCGGGGGCCGATGTCACAAACTCTAAAAAGCAGGAAACATTTATATATAATCATGACATCCAGCATACATCTAAAATGTTAGTTTTACTCTTTTGACTTCCGACTGCGACTGTCCTCTAACAATGAATGCCAACTACGATCTGAACAATTGACATCTTCGAATGACTTAAGATTACCAGGATGTGAATATTAAAGCAAAAATGCTATAACATACAAATTTTGGTACAAAATGGTACATTTAGGCACTGTGAGTAAGGCAACTACAGTGAGACGATATGGGGAGGGGAGAAGGGGAACAAGTGGAGTGACTTTCAGTATGAGGACTGAAGGTACGGAGGTGACAGGACTCGTGCTACAGGAAGGAAAGCAGCATCTAGGGGAGAATGGGGGATTATGAACTATGGACGACACAATGTACAGTTTCCTTCAGACAATATCATCTAAAAATAGGGCGGACCGTGATATAGTGCATATTTTTAGTGTAAATACTTTAATGTAAAATATAATTTTGTATGTGCTTAAAGCTGACTTGTAGGTATATTGTTCACTGTTACAATAGCTACTAGCATTAATTTTATTTAAGTAGAAATTAAACTTACTTCAGATCACATTAACAAAATAAAAAGTACTATCAACAAAGTTGTTCCATTCATTTTTGTAACCCATTATAGCCACTAAATAAACCTACACATACTTAACAAGTAATTACATAAATATGATATTCAAAATTGACTCGATAATATTTTGGTCTGCAACGAGATACGACCATACATACATCATTAATTATGAACGGGATTTACAGTATAAGGTAATGATCGAAGCATAGATTAGTCAGAATAAAATCATATTTGTGAAGTACTCTTATTCCGAATATTGTACATCTTGCATTGCTATTTGATAATAGCCCAAAGCAAAATCCAGAAAAAGATGCAATATAATTTTGAGTCAAACAACGTGTCGAAATGTCAAGAGTTCTAAACGTTTACGATATAAACTGTGTTTACTTACAAAATCTGCTTAGAGTGCAAGTGTTATCATAAGAAATTTTAAAGCTTCGTGTGGTACCTTTATATACTCATCTCTAGCTAACATTACCTACTTACTTACATAACATTCGTTCCTAACGGGACGTGTATACATATTATGTAAATATCATTATGATTCTCATGTATAAATATGTCAATAGATAAAGTAGATTTTACAATACATATAATTTATTATCTTCTGTGATGACACTACGACTACTAATTTACAGATTCAAGTTCGGATGTCACACTATTATAATAATTTTTAAAATGGCACAAAAAACTTTTTAAAACACTAACACAAAAAGTCAACAGTCGTTTGTTTATAGTGTTCTTCGCACTTGACACGGTACTGTGGTCTGTGTCCATCGCACTTCACTGCGCCGTCAGCCGCTTCGCAGGACGCACTCAACATAACTCGTAGTGCACTATTACCTTTACACTCACTAATCTTTAAATTGACTAACTTTAAGCTAAACAGACAATGGCACGGATTGCACATACAATGTCATCTATTTACAGGGGAATTCAATATCTATCTATATGTACTTAAAGTTCAAAATTGTTCTGAAGGGTTTCTATTGTACTTAATTTTAACATTTAATCTTAATCTTTAGTGTACTCGTGTGCATTACAATAATTAATTACGTATTAATAGAGGGTAGTGTAAAGTTGAACATTCAATTATATAGGATCCCATTAGAGATCTACGAATATGTAACATACAAGTTCGCCCAGAAAGTGGGACTCGATTCTCATTGGAGAAAGTTAGTCGACCGTGCCATCAAAAATTTAAGCACCGTTTATGGATGCACCTTTTGCTTATCAGACTTTTGGAGTGATAAGATTAGCACTGTGCCGCGGGTACTCAGTCTGGTGGTGTTGTCGGAGGACGGTGACCGAAGCTCGATAGAGAGGGCCGCGCGGGGCGTGAGGTGCAGGCTGTCTCGCCGGCTTAGCAGTGCGGGTGCAGGGGCCTCGGGTACGCGCCGAAGGCCTCATAGCCTAGCTATGTGGCCCAGCCCTCGATCCGCGGCCGCTTCGTGTGCGGCTGCTCGTAGTCGAGCGGCACCGCGCTCGAGTGCCGCATGTCCTGGCCGGCGGGCGAGCCCATGTTGCTCGACGATACTGAACCTGCAACGTGCCGATACACTGTAATTGGTAAGGTTAGTGTTTGTTAATTGGCTTGTCAATTATTTACTATATTAATATTAACTACACTACTTGAGTAATTACACATTGTTTGACACTATCGATAAAGAAATGAGCACTACTGATAAAAACATCGATTAAGTCTCTCTAATTGATTATTTAGTTTTCAGAAAGTCTACTTACTAACACACAAATTGAAATGATTCTGATACCCACCATCAATGACTCCAGATAGATGTGCAGGCTGAGGCGCGGGCGCAGGAGGCGGGCCGCGGTGCATGTGGTCAGGCGCACGCGGCGGTGACACCGGCTCCGCTTTTATCTTCACGTTGCTAGGCGACGCGGCTGGTGGGGGCGTCCCTCCGCCGCCCAGTACTGGCAAGCTGCTACTGTTGAATGGATAACCCTATTAGTTAAGGTGGAATAGGAATGCGTATTTTAGGGGTTAATGTACTTCTGAATTTAAGACCAGCGGTTAAACTTGTAGTTGATTCAAATTTGATTTAAAATAAAATGCTTTAACAAATTTTGTCTTTATTATTTCTGATTTAAAGATACCATAGTAAAGCCATAGTAAAGCCATAGTAGCGTTGCACTCTTTAACGGTAAATGAAATTAAAAAATACAAATGAATGCATAAATTATTCACACTTTTAATTTCCTTCTCTAATTAAACGCATAACGAATGAGAGTAAACACTTCATCAAACCTGAGAACATTAGTACCTGTCATACCAATACGTTAACCTGATATGCTCGTATTTGCATTATGTATAATTCATACCAGCCAATTAGAAACATGCAAAGAACTCGAAGACCCCGTAGCAACTGATAAAGTTAATTTATGTTGCAATTATCTGTGCTCTGGCCCACTCACGCGCAACGAACAAGTGAAAGTGGTGCTCTGAACAACAGCAGAGCTACCCCCTTTGTCGTCCTGTTTTCATACAAGTACGGGGGGAGGGGAAGACCTCAGAAAATTTGATATGTACAAGGCCCTGAGTGGTGTAGTGGCAAATTTTGGTGAAGTGTTCACCAGCTCCGACAGCCGTGATCGTCTAGTGGTTAGGACCCTACGTTGTGGCCGTAGTAACCCAGGTTCGAATCCTGGTCACGGCAGTGATTTCACTGTCACGGCGGAGTAATTTTTTTAGGCAATGACCGATTCACGTACTTATAAAAGAGGGTAGCATTTGTTCGCACACACCACATTAGTGTATGAAATTGTGTACTTAATCATGAGCTTAATAATTATTTTTTTCATGATTTTTGTTTCCAACTTCCATGACATATGATAGCGTCACTGACGCTATTAATTCGGGACAGAGAAGATTCAATGTATAAAAATATCGCAAACACAAAATTGGTAATAACCGATGCGTTTTTATTACTGCCTTTTTGGTACAAAGAGAAAGAAGATGAAGAAGTTCTGTTGTGTTTGTTTTTACCAGAAGATCCTCTATATTAGGGTCTTATTAAAACGACATCTTTTATTTTGTTTCAGAACTGTTATAGGCCCAAAATCAAGGCCAAAACAAGCAGCAATTGTGAAAGTATTCGCGCTCTCGTTACAAGATCATTTGTAAACTTATCGATCGTTTCATTGATTTTGTCACCAGCTCCGACAGCCGTGATCGTCTAGTGGTTAGGACCCTACGTTGTGGCCGTAGTAACCCAGGTTCGAATCCTGGTCACGGCAGTGATTTCACTGTCACGGCGGAGTAATTTTTTTAGGCAATGACCGATTCACGTACTTATAAAAGAGGGTAGCATTTGTTCGCACACACCACATTAGTGTATGAAATTGTGTACTTAATCATGAGCTTAATAATTATTTTTTTCATGATTTTTGTTTCCAACTTCCATGACATATGATAGCGTCACTGACGCTATTAATTCGGGACAGAGAAGATTCAATGTATAAAAATATCGCAAACACAAAATTGGTAATAACCGATGCGTTTTTATTACTGCCTTTTTGGTACAAAGAGAAAGAAGATGAAGAAGTTCTGTTGTGTTTGTTTTTACCAGAAGATCCTCTATATTAGGGTCTTATTAAAACGACATCTTTTATTTTGTTTCAGAACTGTTATAGGCCCAAAATCAAGGCCAAAACAAGCAGCAATTGTGAAAGTATTCGCGCTCTCGTTACAAGATCATTTGTAAACTTATCGATCGTTTCATTGATTTTGTCACCAGCTCCGACAGCCGTGATCGTCTAGTGGTTAGGACCCTACGTTGTGGCCGTAGTAACCCAGGTTCGAATCCTGGTCACGGCAGTATACACACTGTCACGGCGGAGCAAAGATTTTTAGGATTTTGATTTTTGTTATTCGAGTGCAAGTGAAACTATAGCTTGATGATAGCCGGTTATTTTAATAAAGCCACAATTAATTGCAAGCGAATCTATTTTTAAATACAACATAATTATTGTTAATTAGGCAATCTATATACGTCTAATCTTAGACCATAAATTGGAGATTGCAATTCGTCGACCATTAACATGTAATATTCAACAGACATACAATCATTGCCAAATTTCTACATAATTTTGTAATAAATAAATATTCGATAATGTTAAATAGATTAAATTTATCCAATAAGTTTTAAGAATTATTGAAAATAAGTGTCTGCCTTTTTCTTCAGCTGTAATTTATTGCAAGAGGAAGTGATTACTTATTCATAATTAGCGAAACTTAGTATTTAGATTATTTTTATATTATGTGGTTGATTTATTAGTGTCAGTCATTAAATCTTACGTATTAATATGCGAGAGTACAAAGTCCCAGACTATTGAGAGGCGATAAAGTATGGAAAACGAACCGACAAAATTTAAACCAACTTTTTAACAGCTTATCCCGGTATTTAGAACCAATCGCACATAGTACTACATTATTCCTCGGGTTATTTAAAACTAAAAACTTGGTTATTCATACATTAATGAAGAAAAACATTTCTTGAAACACGCCATCTGTTAAAACCAATGAGAACCACTAAGTGATCTGGATCACTAGAATCAGAGCAGCCAAGCAAAACTGTTGCAAAAGAAAACGGGTACTTGCAACCACTTTCACAATTAAAGTGACCATTAATTTAAAAGTTAAAGACATGCCTCCGACAGCCGTGATCGTCTAGTGGTTAGGACCCTACGTTGTGGCCGTAGTAACCCAGGTTCGAATCCTGGTCACGGCAGTGTACACACTGTCACGGCGGAGGATATTTTTTTAAGAATTTTCTAGAAAATTTTAAAGGTTTCTCTAACAAAGATGTGTGAAAATTATGGAGTTCTACATGAAAATTATGGCTTTCAGCGCTTCAGCTGTGGTTTTAACTTTTGATTTGGTCCCATTACTTGACTTTGTTTCATTGGATTTATATGGTGTCCCTTATCTTAAGCATATTTCCGAATAGTTAAATCGCCATATTTCTGAGAATTTCTTGATATGGATGTATGGCAATAAAATAATAAGAAATTTTAATCCAGAACTCTATTAGTTTTATTGTTTGCCCTAGTTTTTGTATGAAGTATAAAACTGTACTCAACATTCAATCGTCCTTCGTGACCATTATAAAAACGAGACTTCATCAAAGTCTTTATCAGTATAATTTAAAAGCACTGAGTCTCTCTGATCGAATTTCTTATCTGATCCAACAATTCACTTGGTTACCACAAAAAATGGAACAAATTAATTTGAGATTTTTTTCTCCTTTTTTTCTTCGGCATAATACGAATCCAATTTGATTCTGTTCATGCGGAACGTCCATTCATTTGACATGCTACGTCTCCCGGAAGACATTCTTATGCAAGATCGTATCTAGCGTCCTTGAATAATGTCCTTGGATTTTTAACAGTTCTTCAAGTTTTTCAGGTATTCATTATTTCAGTATTTCAGGTATTGCGTTCAATTTATTTTGTTCAGTTTCTTATCTGGTATTTCATTTAATTTTCTTATTAACTTGAATGCGAATACCATGTGACGTTTTTTGCTGCCTTTACACATGTCTACAATTGTGTTTTGTTTTTGTCGAGATTCCTCCACATGGTAACCACCAATTTAAATTCGTTTAGCTGTATGCTGTTTTTTTTTGTCCCGCAAATTAAGTTCAGTAGTCTATCGTGAGAAGATTTTTTATATTTTAAAGAAATTAGATGTTTAAGTGTTCAGTGCCAACACAAAAGCTAAATCGTTACTTCAATAATGGCGAACATGCGTGATGGTAGATCGGTAAATTCGTTTTGTACATTTAGGTAACAAATAACGAGTTAATTGGCCATTTTTTCTCCGTTGTAATTCACTCAGGTGCACGCAAGCGTGAATGCTCGTGAATTGTTATCTAACCAAATTTAAAGAGATTGCGTTTTTCGTCGTTGCTACCAGTGGTNTAATTATTGTTAATTAGGCAATCTATATACGTCTAATCTTAGACCATAAATTGGAGATTGCAATTCGTCGACCATTAACATGTAATATTCAACAGACATACAATCATTGCCAAATTTCTACATAATTTTGTAATAAATAAATATTCGATAATGTTAAATAGATTAAATTTATCCAATAAGTTTTAAGAATTATTGAAAATAAGTGTCTGCCTTTTTCTTCAGCTGTAATTTATTGCAAGAGGAAGTGATTACTTATTCATAATTAGCGAAACTTAGTATTTAGATTATTTTTATATTATGTGGTTGATTTATTAGTGTCAGTCATTAAATCTTACGTATTAATATGCGAGAGTACAAAGTCCCAGACTATTGAGAGGCGATAAAGTATGGAAAACGAACCGACAAAATTTAAACCAACTTTTTAACAGCTTATCCCGGTATTTAGAACCAATCGCACATAGTACTACATTATTCCTCGGGTTATTTAAAACTAAAAACTTGGTTATTCATACATTAATGAAGAAAAACATTTCTTGAAACACGCCATCTGTTAAAACCAATGAGAACCACTAAGTGATCTGGATCACTAGAATCAGAGCAGCCAAGCAAAACTGTTGCAAAAGAAAACGGGTACTTGCAACCACTTTCACAATTAAAGTGACCATTAATTTAAAAGTTAAAGACATGCCTCCGACAGCCGTGATCGTCTAGTGGTTAGGACCCTACGTTGTGGCCGTAGTAACCCAGGTTCGAATCCTGGTCACGGCAGTGTACACACTGTCACGGCGGAGGATATTTTTTTAAGAATTTTCTAGAAAATTTTAAAGGTTTCTCTAACAAAGATGTGTGAAAATTATGGAGTTCTACATGAAAATTATGGCTTTCAGCGCTTCAGCTGTGGTTTTAACTTTTGATTTGGTCCCATTACTTGACTTTGTTTCATTGGATTTATATGGTGTCCCTTATCTTAAGCATATTTCCGAATAGTTAAATCGCCATATTTCTGAGAATTTCTTGATATGGATGTATGGCAATAAAATAATAAGAAATTTTAATCCAGAACTCTATTAGTTTTATTGTTTGCCCTAGTTTTTGTATGAAGTATAAAACTGTACTCAACATTCAATCGTCCTTCGTGACCATTATAAAAACGAGACTTCATCAAAGTCTTTATCAGTATAATTTAAAAGCACTGAGTCTCTCTGATCGAATTTCTTATCTGATCCAACAATTCACTTGGTTACCACAAAAAATGGAACAAATTAATTTGAGATTTTTTTCTCCTTTTTTTCTTCGGCATAATACGAATCCAATTTGATTCTGTTCATGCGGAACGTCCATTCATTTGACATGCTACGTCTCCCGGAAGACATTCTTATGCAAGATCGTATCTAGCGTCCTTGAATAATGTCCTTGGATTTTTAACAGTTCTTCAAGTTTTTCAGGTATTCATTATTTCAGTATTTCAGGTATTGCGTTCAATTTATTTTGTTCAGTTTCTTATCTGGTATTTCATTTAATTTTCTTATTAACTTGAATGCGAATACCATGTGACGTTTTTTGCTGCCTTTACACATGTCTACAATTGTGTTTTGTTTTTGTCGAGATTCCTCCACATGGTAACCACCAATTTAAATTCGTTTAGCTGTATGCTGTTTTTTTTTGTCCCGCAAATTAAGTTCAGTAGTCTATCGTGAGAAGATTTTTTATATTTTAAAGAAATTAGATGTTTAAGTGTTCAGTGCCAACACAAAAGCTAAATCGTTACTTCAATAATGGCGAACATGCGTGATGGTAGATCGGTAAATTCGTTTTGTACATTTAGGTAACAAATAACGAGTTAATTGGCCATTTTTTCTCCGTTGTAATTCACTCAGGTGCACGCAAGCGTGAATGCTCGTGAATTGTTATCTAACCAAATTTAAAGAGATTGCGTTTTTCGTCGTTGCTACCAGTGGTTCCGACAGCCGTGATCGTCTAGTGGTTAGGACCCTACGTTGTGGCCGTAGTAACCCAGGTTCGAATCCTGGTCACGGCAGTGATTACACTGTCACGGCGGAATCCTTTTTAGTGTTTTGTTAATTTATTGACGTAATTAATCAGAAACTGGCGCTTTCAAAGAACAAAAGAACTTTTTCTTTTTAATTTTAAACTGAATGGTTCAATTAGTATAAGCTTCAAGCTTAAATTAGAGGACAACATTAACGAAAATCTGTATCGACCGAGCCTCTCATACATCTTAAAATCACATTCCCTTGCACCTAAGAATTTACCAATTTATGTCCTTTATCAATTTATGTTTTCAAATGAACCCTTTCTCCCAGACTCGGTCAACACGATAATCTCGAAGCGACACATATAAAAAGTGATATGAAAGTGATCACAGACATGTACCTGTTGTGCTGTAGGGTCTGCAGCTGGTGCGCGCCCCACGTCAGTCCGATGCCCATGTCCGAGTTGATGCTGAAGTCCTGTGGTCCGAAGTTGCCGAGTCCTGAGTAGCCAAGTGGTGTCTGGAAAGAGGATAATTTTGGGTTAGGTGAAGGAAAATGGAATGAGATTGCGTTTTCGAGCCATTTGTAATGAAAGCTTTATATTTTTCGATACTGTAATATGTAATTCAAATGAGAGCATTTCTTCCTAAACGGTAAAATGTAGAGCAGCATCTGTTTCAGACGAATCCAATGTAAACGTTAACCAAACTGAATAAAGGTAACTCATGCTAGCTTATGATATTATAAGGAATTTACAATGAGTGCTCCTGTCTGGCAAATTACGATTTACTAGGAAAGTTTTGGGAGAAAAAGCTAAACTTTAATGATGACGTTATTCTAAAAAGCGATGATAAAGGAAATATCCTCACAATCACCTCGCCAGCGTAAGATATGTCATCCTGCGGCGGTGGCATGGAGCTGGGTATGACAACGCGCAGATTGTTGTGTCTCGGTGAATGATGCGGTGGCGGTGCGTGTCCGTGTGACTTGTGTCCGTGTCGGTGCGGCGACGGCGCCGGCCCGGGCGATGGGGACGGCGTGCAGCCGGCGTCGAGAGGAGATCCAGATCCTGGGTAGCCGTTTGACATCTCTAGCATTCCGCCGCTTGGGTATACTGGAAAGAAAATTTAAGGGAGTTAATGGTGATTTCGTCTTTGGAATAGAATGCATGTCATGATAAAATTTTGAGCCATAGAGCAAAATAGTAGCGTAAGTCCTCAATGTTCGATGCTTGAGGTGAAATTGAAGAGTCAAAACACTTGAATGTTGTTGATAACAGAGGCATCCAAAACTACATGCGACGAGTAACTTGAATGATGTTATCTACGCGTACATTGCTAAATAACGCGTGCAAAATCAATTCAAAGAGAAAAATGTTTAAAAAGCTAAAAATGTTTACAAGTACCTGAATCGGTTTCCGAAGAAGAGGGCCGTGGACTGATAGAGGTATGCATTTGTGGACTAGCTTGCAGTAGTGTCTGATCATAGTTGCCGACTGGGACGCTCACGGGGAGGTTGTAGTTGCTTCCCGTCACGCCGACACCAACTCGGCTGCCGTTCAACTGGTTCCTTTGCATCATCATTTGGAATTCCTCATCGATCTTGGAGTACTTCGCCTCGGTCCGTGGAGTCAGGTTGTATTCGGGTTCCGCCTCCGGGCTGTCCGGTGACATCACTCCGTTCTTATGCTCTTTCTTCGTTAGTGCCTGTAAGTGTCAGCGAAAACAGCTCAGGTGGCTTGACGAGCCAAACTTATAAATACTCTACTCGTACTGTATTAATCTGGCATGCATTAAAATCCAGTTAAATTATTAGATTACACCCTCTATACACACCATTAGCGTTATCAGCGTCAATCGCGTTATACGTAATTGCTACTGTTTTGTTTTATTCAGATTTGATCACGTCAGTATGTAGTGGAGGGTTTAAAAAAAACAGTGCTATCAATAAAACTACTGTGTAACTAGGTAAAATTGTACGTGAAACTTTTTAGCGTACATTTGTGTGGTGTCGAACGCAATGATGCAACACTGACTTTACCCTTGTATCAAAACATTGGAGTCAGGTAGGCGCGGTTAATTCAAATAAACACAATATATACAAAACCCATGCTGGTACAGGAAAAAATAACATAAATATTTGGGGTATCTAGTCATAAACTGTTAGTATAAAACGGGGTGTCTGGTATTTTGTACTTTAACCTTTTTTCTAACAGGAAATAAACATGCTGTAGCTTTATTGTCGTGTTTGTCTATCTTATGTATATATTGATGTGATATCGTTTACACAAGGTCTTTGGGTACGAGATCTACATCTATAACTAGTGGGGTCTTATTGCTTGGTATATCGGGGGGGATTGTTTTAGTAACAAAATGTATGCATTAGGTATTGTGTAAGTATAAAGCACGCGGTTAATGGGATAAGTCAATTTTGCATGGACATTGCATTGCGATCACGGGCACACAGATGACGCCGTACTTAATGTACCTCGATGATGTTGCGGTTTGTCAAAGACTCGTGTGGCTCGTTGTATTCCGTGTATTTCAAAAGAACCTGCAAAGATAAGAAACGTATATTTATTTCAAAGAAGCTCTAATTACATAAAAAAGAATCTTAAGACGTGGGGCTTAAAAAGTTAGCACTTTCGATTCATTTTTGAATCCCTTCGCTATCGTTACCCAAATTCTAGCAATGAGTAGACCTATTGATTTTTTTATTAATTTTAGGCGCAGATTAGACCTTTAATGCAAATATATTTTAAAAACATCGAAAATTTATTTTTGCATTAGTTTAGCAAACCAGGCCTGATCTTACTTCATTAAATACAGAATAACAAACAGTACCAGATCATTTAGCTAAACCGTACGCTCTTTATGAGCGGTTTATTCAGCCAATGTTGGCGTTGTATAAACGAGAAAAAATCCGTATGCTAATAAGGCTCAAGTCAAGCTAGTATTACGAGGACTTCCATTAAAATATGAAGTAAGTATTATAACCAGCATGTCGGACGTGTAACGATAAATTACTAACAATCACGAAAGAGAAAAAACTGCTGGAATGAAATACTTTTTTCCTTCCACGAACAAACTTATTTCAAAGTACGAACACTACAGAAAAAAAAATGCTAAAGATCAATTTGGCCAACCTCAGGTGCAATGCCAAAATCTACTCAAAACAGGAAGCTCGTATTACCGAATTTACATACATAATGAGTAACAAAGATCTACGTAAAGAAATTATAATAGATAACAATTTTACATAAATCCTACAAAGCTTGAAACACGTGTTCGATACAGAATACATTAATTTAAGAAATAATAAATAAATTGACAGCATTAAAGATGTAGACATCGTAAATAATAAAAAATCTAATATAGACGAGGAAAAATACAGACTACTCAAAATGTATTTTAGTTTCGAAGTGAGAAACAAAATTGTTGCTTAAATTGTTTATGAAGATCAAAAAGCTACAATACCACTCAAATATTCAAAGGAAACGGTTAATATTAGAAAGAAGATACAAGCACTAGAACTGTTTGAAGTAAAATGTACAAACCTTGTCCATATCAGTGCTGGCATATTGGTAGAGTTTGTTGTTGGAGCTGAAGATGATGAGGGCGATTTCGCAGTCACATAGCACGCTGAGCTCATAGGCTTTCTTCATCACACCAAATTTACGCTTGTTGAAAGTCACCTGAAAAATAAACGTAAAGAATATTAAGACAATGAAACTATAACGGATGTAGATGAAGATGATATTATTGAAAATCTAAAAAAACAAAATATCCCTAAAATTATCACAGGGCCATAACACAAGGTCCATGAAGCAATTAAAAACTTTTGAACTACTTTAATTTCCAAGCTTGACGATACGAAATGTATCATTAAACTACAAGGGCTCTTCATATTCTAATTTGGATATGGGTAAAATGAAAACAAAAGCATTTTATTGGGTCACGGACGGAATCAAATAATTATTAGTGGAACTCATCAGCGTTATGTGTCATTGAGCGTACGTTTTAAATACTAATATTTCAAGCTACTAAATAATGCAACATGTTCGAACACATCATCTGCGGTTAGTATGTATTTTTCCTTAATAACAAAAAAATCGATAGGTGTTCTAATGAATCCATACGCTCAGGAACAGTTTGTTTTCTGTCATCTTTAGGTACTTATACAAATAAGTCGGCTGATTGCAAAAAATATTTCGTTATTTTTTATAATTACCATATTGAGAACAAAGGAAGTTGTACCGCCAAAAGCAAATTGACCTTCGCAATTTTAATTTTATATGTCTGCTGTTGCGTTTGCTAGACCACTTTCAAAGAGCTTCTCTGCTCTCTTGTAATTAAAAATGTACTTTCAGATGGGGGGAGATGTGGAGTGCTTTGTAGGGTCATAATAAACTGGACAAGGTTGATATACAGTGTAATCGTATAATTAATAAATTACAAGCGGGAGCGGTCGTTGTCCCGTCGCGATAATGTTTTGCAGTGGGAGTGTTGATAGGCCGCATCTGTTAGGTCATGCCTCATGGTAAGGTCATTTCACTCTAATAGCCTCCAATATTATGTATTGAGAGAATCACTTCTGATTTTGATATTACGTCAAGTTAATCATTGGCCACGGCTGTAATAGACCTATAATTCATAATTTTATAATGGCTCTACAATTACCACTAAATAATTGGTAATTATGAATATTGCCCTAATAGCTTTATGAAATGTACACGTATTTTCTGTTTCTAAAGATTGATTTGTACTAACCTGCCGATTCCGTTCGTCCGTAATACGGGATATTTGTATTTTCTTCCGACCCATGGTGGCAGCAATCTTGGAAGGGGATGCGGGGAGCGGGGGGCGAGAAAAAGAGTTGCCTTTGGGCTGGCTGCTTCTGCGACGTCAACAGCTGCTACCTGCAGACAAACAAAGAACAACTTTAATACTAAAACAACAAAGCTCAATTCCACTAATACTAATAAAACGCAATTCCAAGTAAACGGTAGTGATAAATCATAGCATGAATCAATTCTTGAACGTGTCCCTTATTCCCATTGTCATAAAGGCGTTGTCAACGACGATTTATTAAGGCCAAAAGCTCCGTCATCGTGCCATGGAACCATGGTCGTGATTGTGACCATAGCCGAAGCAAGGCCGATGACAGATATTATAGAACAGGGTGACGTAACAAATGCAAAGATTATTACGTAAACGGAATAATATTTTGGTAATCATAAAAGAAATCTTGAGTAGGTAACGCCCCACATGGATAAATAGCTTAGCTTATCATATTGATAGTGTGATAGGTGGTTTTATCCATTTTCCAGAAGCTGATGCCCATCACAATAGATTTATGGTACACGTCACAGTTTTCAAAGCATTGTAGCCTGTAGGTGTATGTTTTGCACGCATATTTCCTTATGATAGTTAGTGACTGGTGATAAACGGGGTTTGTGTTTATTGAATAGTGCAAATTACATTTTATAACGTAAGCACTCTCGTCATTTATGTTGTGGGTAGAGCATCGAAAGATAAACAAGCAATTAGAAAGAAAGAAGAAAACTAGTAAACAAATAAAGGACCACATGTCCACGATAAATTAATAATGAACTTTAAAGATTGTAATCAATAATATAAGCTCCGAGGCAAGGTCATAGACAAACCGACCGGACATCACACATTCCTACTACGAGTCTAACAGTTAAGTGATAATGTTTACAACGATTACGTAATCAGTGGTTCCACAGCTTTATTGGACTATTGGGGTCCGATACTCTCTCATAGAATACCAACCACGAGAGGCGTGACCTAAAAGTAATTGAATAACCGTTTACAAAGCAAAAGATAAAGTTAAAAAAAGTCTGTATTAAAAAATCTGAGATTGAACTTGATAATCAAAAATGTAGTGTCAATGATAATGGAAATCAAGTAGGAAATAATTAAATAATTAATTGAAAGAAAACAATGGAAAACGTTAACAGTATTACAGTTCGCAAATCTTTTCTACTTGACACTGTCATTGACAATGTAGATATCGTACCTAATATTGGCATACATAATTCATGGACCGCCTTTGTTGAACAATATACACTGAACAAAGTAGGCGTTTTACATTTAAACATTATTAAAAGTATTTGGCAGAATCCCAATTGTGAAGTTTATTTACTTGTTTATAAAGATGAAGAATGAATGAAAGAAAAGAGTGCAAGAGACATTCATGATGTACTAAATCTTAAGATAGACGACATAATTTTTAAAATGTTGATACGTGAAAAATATAATTTAAAAACAGAAATCAATGAAAAAAAGGAACTGAAAATGCAGAAAGAAATTGCATAATCGCAGTTCGGGGACTGTTTAATAGAACAATTGCTTATCTAGCTAGGAAGATGATACGTGCAAAAAACATAACCCTTCTAGACAGTTTGGTGAAAAGTTGTGTACGTAATTCCGATGAAAACAGACACAGTGTTTGTAACAGGAAAACGTTGATTACCAATGTTAACAGCAGTGTTAGACAAAAAACGGGGTCATGTGGGCTGATAGTAGGGTCATTATGCAAATCTGTGTGACCTGCCTTCTTGTTCACGCTTTATGGTAAATTTTATGTTTCACTTTGTACAGATTACTTGACGGCTGGTTTATTGGAAACGATCTTACAAGTTTTGCTCACTGCTTCGCCTGTATTAAATTCAATTTAACCTTACGGTATAATGTGCTACTTAGGTCAATTTTCAGTTTTCTTAAAACAACTTATTACTCTGAAAATAGAACCTCAAAATTCATAGTAAACGGATGTTTTAATAAGAAAACTAGCGTCTATGTACTTCGGTGATTTTGGGCCTCAGTCAAATAGTTTTTTGAGTTGATTCAAGACACCTATAGCGTAATAATATTGCAATATTTTATATTTCTAACACAATTTTTATAGACACTACCTAGTGACTACATTAGCAGTTTTTTTTTGTCTAAAGCGCAGACGGATAACGGATGCTCACGCGCAGAATGTAAATTGTCGGATTTTGTCAATTGTTTCGACTATCGATGCGTCTTTGTAAGCCCGCTGTATATTAATATCTTTTCATGTCATTTTGCTTTCTCTGTGTGTCTTGTATTTGTGAAAATATCTAGTTACATAATTTAAAAAATATACTTATATTTTAACCAATAATTTTGTGTGTAAAAATTATATTACCAATGTTATTTGACGATATACCGTTAAATAATAAATTAACAGTTTTGGATAAATGCCAGAATTAATTTTATTACTGTCTAATCTAAAAACATCTAATCTGCTTTTATCAAAATTTAATTCTTAAATAAGGAAAACGCTACTAAAATAGACGGACAGATAAATTTGTAATAGGTTTTAGATTAAAACAATGTAGGTTTCCAAGAAAAACTTATTAGTCTACATATTTATATTCAACCAAACTTTTATAATTAAAATCTAGCGTACATAAAACAATTTCAAATTCCAGCTTTACATTCCATTCATATCTAGAAACAGATTGATTTTAATAACAAAAACTATTAATGAAAAGAGACCCAATAGTAATTTTAATATATCATACATATTATATACCGTGGGTGGTGATCATTGAAGGCATAACAACAGAATATTAATAGCAATTCATAGAAACACATAACCTTTTGTGCGTTTTGCTATAAATGTAAAATAATGAACCCTGAATCTTAGTATTGTGTCTACGCATACGTTTCAGTTAATTAAACAACTGTTCATGAACTACGAACGTTTAAAGGGAAAAGGTTTTACTCTTTTGACTGATTTATCAATCAATCCGTAGGACATGCAACAATCTGAATAATATATTGTCTACTAATGTTTAAGTTATCAATTGGTATATAAAAAAATGGTTATTAATATTGGATATATATTGAAGATAAGGGTGTAAGTATTTCCGGCTCATAATCAGATTTGCGTAGTTTATTATCATCGCGTTAATATGGCAACATCAAAATATTGATAGTACTATCTGCAAGGAGCATTATAGGCAGATAGTCTTTAGAAACCTAATGTGATCATTACTGGACGTTTTTTTAATCTTTCCGAAGTAATACCTAACTTATAGTTAATAGTAATTAAGAGATTTTTTGATTTGAGCTCGTATTTTCGTAACTTTTATAGTTTTGGACTTAGTATATTAGTAGGATTTTCTAGAAACGAGTTTTTGGTTTTCTTTCTCTACAGATTTAAGAAGGTAATAAAAAATCTTTTAGAATCAATCCAGATCAAAAAACTGAATCAATATAATAAGCAACTGCTTTAATTGCAAAGCTCTAATAAGTACAATCAACGTTCCTTCACTTTATAACAGAAAAATAACATAACGATACGTAATATAATTTATTGGTAGTTCAACACGCGACGGTGACCACACGTCAGTGGAAAAGGGCGCGTTTCTTACGAGGTTTCACGATAAACAACTTAGTTCTAAGCTTGGCAATAAACTCTATGTACTCGTATTAATCACATTGAAAGAAGTACGTACATATATACGTATATACGTAGGTTTCTATCTATCAAAAGTTAACCTGCAATGTAACACAGTCGTTTCGTAGATGAGTGACCAACCGTACCTCGGAAAGCACATTAAGATGCCTATCGATTGTAAATCTTAGAGTAAGCGCCGCCACACACTGCAGACTAAATAGTCGGCCGACAGTTTTTGTCAAAAAAATTTCAAATCGTGATTTTTTTTTGTCCTGGTTTACCGGTTAAATACCTGATCGTTGTAATTTGCGCGCTGCCATTTATTTCTACACTGATTTATAAAATTTTGTAGGGTGCTCTAAGTCTCTATGTTCTGACCAAGGGCAATGTCGGTAACAGGGTTGGGAAACTGGCTAGACGATAAGTCGTGCTAATCAAATTATCTATAGGGATATCTCAGCAGGAATATAATATGTAGTATTAGAGGAAAATGTGCAGGTGTATGTAAAAACAGTGTTATCTATGTTATTGTTCGATTTAAATTGTTAATTAGCAGGTAAAATAATGGTAAATGTCGTCCCTAACATTATGTGCAGGTATTGTACGTGCTATTAGGCTAGGCAGTTTTAATTTTTATGTTTTTCTTACCAGATTTGGGGAAAATTAGGTGAATATATCTAATAACCGTAAATTCTTTTAATATTTATTTATTACATTAATATAATTTAGTTCAAATAAAGAATTCGGTTTGTCGATGGCGTCAAGTAATTCTCAATTCAAATTCAAATAGAACTTATCATGTTCGGTCAAAATTCGTACACGAACAATCAATTTACAAAGTTCTATCTAATATCTTGAAAGTTTGAATGTTTCATATAAATGTTTCAACGAATAGTTTATATTGTACAGGCCCTTAGAAGCTAGTCTCCTGCAATTAGTGCGTGATATGAAGCACTGTTGACGTGATTTAGTTCTAGGTTGCTTTTTATATGACCTAATTTAATAATTCAACATGTAAGTAATACGTAAATTGCAACGAACAATATTTTATTATGTTTTTATTTTAATTTTCATTCATTTGAAGTTTATTTGAAATTTTAATACTTTTTTTTTATTTTCATGTTATTTTTGCATCTGAAATGTTTATTATTTTCAATTTTATTTTTCGATATCTATTTTCAATTGATGTTAACATTTTCAAGTATTTAAAAATTAATAGAAACTGTTTTAATCATAATAATCTAGATCATATTTAACTGTATCTGATGTTATTTTGATCGTGAATGTCTTTTAATCAAAATTCTTAGATGTTAAATATAGCTCATATTTATATAATATTATTTTCTTTTTTAATAATTTACTGTCTACTAAAGCTCATAATACTAAAGGACCATGCGTCAATTTGTACCCACTTTTAATCATTGCTCAACAGTGATGTGACCTATGTCAAATGAAAGCTTCTTGATGAGCACTTTATTCATTGTTTATGGCATCACAAGTCCGAATCCAGCGCCAAACATGTGTTTTGACCATTTAAGAAAGTTATGTTTGTAACCGTACAACGATGCAAACAGTGATGAAACCTAATCAAATGAAAGGTCTAAACGAGCACTTTATTTCATTGTATGCAGCCAAGTCCGAATCCGGCGCACAACATGGTGTTTTCGACCATTTAAGGAAAGTTATGTTTCTGGACTGTACAAAACGTGCAACAGTAGATGTGACCAGGTTGCAAAATGAAAGCTTCCTTGATGAGCACTTTATTTCATTGTATGGCAGCCAATCCGAATCCGGCGCGCAACATGGTGTTTTTTCGAAACATTTAAGAAAGTTATGTTTTACTGACGTGTAACAACGTTGCACAGTGATGTTACCATATGTTCAAATGAATAAGCTCTTGATGATATGAGCACTATTATTTCATTGTATCGCAGCCAAGGCCCGAATCCCGGCGCGCCAACATGGTGTTTTCGACCATTTAAGGAAATAAATGGTTTCTGACTGTACAACATGCAACAGTGATGTGACCTATGTCAAATGAAAGCTCTTGATAAGCAATTTATTTCATTATATGGCAGCCAAGTCCGAATCCCGCGCCAACATGGTGTTTTCGACCATTTAAGAAAGTTATGTTTCTGACTGTACAACGTGCAACAGTGATGTGACCTATGTCAAATGAAAGCTCTTGATGAGCACTTTATTTCATTGTATGGCAGCCAAGTCCGAATCCGGCGCCAACATGGTGTTTTCGACCATTTAAGAAAGTTATGTTTCTGACTGTACAACATGCAACAGTGATGTGACCTATGTCAAATAAAAGCTCTTGATGAGCACTTTATTTCATTGTATGGCAGCCAACTCCGAATCCCGCGCCAACATGGTGTTTAGACCGTTATAAATATTATTTGAGAAATGTACAAAGTGCGACGTCCAACAGTGATGAAACCTATGTCAATCGAAAGTCCCTAAAAACGTGTTTTCGACCATTTAAAAAAGTTATGTTTGTGTCCTTACAACATGCAACAGTGATTAAAGTTATATCGCACTCGGCCGGTTTTTAAATAATAACTATAACAGTCTAAACACCATGTTAGCGCCGGATTCGAACTTGGTCGTCATTGAATAAAATAAAGTGCTCATCAAGAGCTTTCATTTGACATAGGTAACATCACTTGCACGTTGTACAGTCAGAAACATAACTTTCTTAAATGGTCGAAAACACCATGTTGGCACCGGATTCGGACTTGGCTGCGATACAATGATAAAAAGTGCACGTTTAGACCTTTCATTTGATTTAAGTCACATCACTGTTGCACGTTGTACAGTCAGAAACATAACTTTCTTAAATGGTCGAAAACGCCATGTTGGCGCCGGATTCGGACTTGGCTGCCATACAATGAAATAAAGTGCTCATTTAGACCTTTCATTTGATATAGGTTTCATCACTGTTACACGTTGTACAGTCAGAAACATAACTTTCTGAAATGGTCGAAAACACCATGTTGGCGCCGGATTCGGACTTGGCTGCCATACAATGAAATAATATGCTCATCAAGAGCTTTCATATGACATAGGTTTCATCACTGTTGAGGAATGTTGAAAAGTGGGTACAATGCTCATACAAAAGTGCCCATCGTCCTTTATCACCCGAAATGTTTTCATTGGAAGCAATTAAAATTGAAAGTGAAAAATGTTTTCATTTTGACGCCTCGTGGAAAGGTCTGGTAAGCAACTCAATTAAAGTGTCAACATTTAATTCCGCCATTTTTCTGTTGCCAACTGAAAGATTTTATTATTCACGCTACTGCAAAATTCCGACGTGTTTGTGTGTGTCGGTGCATAAACGTTTCTATGTGTGCATGAAATATAGTTCACGGTGTCATGTTTGCCCAGTATCCCCCATTTTGCGAATGTGTGCGTTAGTTCACGCATGGAGATTTGTCGGTGTGCGTTAAGTTAAGCTTGTGAGAGTTTGTGTGCATTTAACTGGCATTGCCCGTGTGTAGGTCAAAGGGTGTTTGTAGGGGGTAGGTGCAGGGTGAGGGGTGGACGGGTGTCAGGTCACTGTGTTTATAGGTGGCTTGTTACACGGCACTTGCGTCTAATCATGCATTATCACGTTCCCTCTGCGGATGATTATAGTAGCTTAGTTAACACATTACAACCAAAACGATTGTTAAATGAATTGAAATATTTACATAATAACAAAAGGTATTTAATTCAAGGTAAATTCAATTTACCTGTAATTTTTATCTCAATTCGATTATTTAACCAAACTAAAAACAGGACAACATTTTAAATCAAAAAACTAACTGGCTAATCATTGTGTTGTTGTTAGTTGTCACGGAAAATATGAACCTGTGATGTATAAAAACAAGTGTTTTATCCTTAGAGCTTGTATAGGCGAAGTGGCTACAATGTAATCCTAAAAAATATTTTTTTTTGTTTAAACTGACCTCAGCCTTATTTACTTTAATTAAATGAACTGGAAGGGAGTGTATGCAAATTTAAGTGAAGCCTAAGCATTAACGACGACGCAGTCTTTCCCTTTTTTCTCACGGCTCATTAAGTTTTTTTCTTAAAAGGTTAACATAAGCGTAAAGGCGTAAACTGCCCTCGCTCAGAGGTAAATAACTGAGAATATCTTTAACGCAACACTCAAAAAGGAAAGCCTGGACTATGGATAAATGAGTGGAATTATCGAGACAAGTTAAATTTTCAGCACAAATTAAGGCCCGTTTTCTTGCAAGGTTTTCAACAGGGGTCTTAAATTTACGCTGTTAAAAAATATGTAGGTAAGTGTATTTTACCGCTATGGTATCACTCGTAAAGGGACTATTAAGATTAGAAGTATTCACCTCTTTATCATGTATCCCAAAACTCTAAAGTGCACCACTTATTTATTCTAGACCAGTAGATCACTATCTAAAATATTGTAAGAAATCCAGTTTGTCATTATATCGCTTCAGAAAGAAATATGACAGCAAAATTGCTAAATGAAGCGTATATGCACAGATGATTCTTCCTTTTCAAGATCGCAACCCTGCCCTTTTAGATTTACTCAAGTCGGTCTGTGTTAGCGTGAAAAAGATGAACACAATCATTTTCTAGACGCTTATTTCATAAAAGCCAATAAAATTGTTACTTCATATAGTCGTATCTCCTTTTCCCTGATCTTATTTTATTTATCTATTTGATTTACACTACTTTATAAGCCAATTACATGAATTCGAGTTAAAAAGTTACTAAAAGTTAAACTTTACGTTTGGAGAGATTTTAAAATTAAAATACGGCCAGTTTCACAGGCTCTTGATAGCTTTATTTGGAAATTAGCCGCTAATATTTTTTATCTTTTTGTATTACTTGTACCTAATGCCGTAATTTCATTCGCAAGTTATTGTAGCACAATTATTTTAACAAAAGGAATCGAAGCATAATAGAGATACTACTAGTCGACTGCTGCATTTATGATGAAGTTTAAAGTAGAAAATTTTACACGTGCCATGTTCAAACTATTCCTTGAATCCAATAACTCGGTCCCTATATTTGCTCTACCGAGAGCTTTCAACGGAACGTTCCGCTGAAACCTTGAAGTACTATGCTATATAAAATTTTAATGTCATACATCTCTTTATTATTAACCGCATATTAGTCGAAACACGTAGCGAGGTCGATGATCTTGATTTCGAAGTTACGTTTTCAATTTTTTTACGAGAATCCAGTATACCTACCGCCAAAAAAATTATATTTTACATTTCTACCTATACTACCATTCTCTTTTATTGTGACACAGATCAAATTTTCAATAATGACACTCATGTACTAATGAAAAAATCGGTTGTCAAGGATCGAGACGCGTGGGCGCGCGGTTTCCAGGCACATCGCCTACATGAACTCTGTATACAGCTATATATACGTTGTACGTTGGTATGTCTATTAAATATATTATAGGAGGCACTAAAAGCCTTGTGAATTTCAGGTCCCAGACTATTCCTTTATCGTATTTGAAAGTCTTTGATTTGCCGTTTTGTGTGGGGTGAGAAATTGGTCGTAATGGAAATGTTAGATGAAATTTATTTTTACTCAGGTGGAAAAAAATACTGCTGCGACTCTAATTACTAGTTTTACAGGTTCCAGTTAAAATTATAGATAGCTATCTGACAGATAGTGCCATAGAAATGATTTTGATTTTGTAATAGCCATCTAGAACTCAATCCGGAACCTGAGAAATTTGGCGCAACACTATTAACGATATATTCACGTAACAAAAGTTTGATTCAACTCAGTATAAACCAAAAACAGCTATTCCCAAATTTTCTTTTATTGAATTTCCTTTGTTATGAATAAACTTTGATACCAAAGTAATCTTTCCCCCACTCCCCTCGAAAAACATGTGGGGAATAATAAGAGGCTGATTCACTCGCTTATCTTTTGTTAGTAGGTCAATATGGGAATTTGCCAACTGTTACAGATGTGATAGAGATCGCTCGAAATCTTAACGGAATGCTACAAATATTTACGATAAAATGTCTCCTTACGCCTTGGTAATACCGGTTTAATACCAATTTCATAACCGGTTCTTCTATACAATTAGATAAATACTATCTGAGTAGATACCGATTTTTGAAAAAAAAAATGCAGATATTTTGTTATCATTAACACTTTTTTAATACTAATATTAAGACGATAAAATCGTATTATTTTACGCTTCATTGTTATTTAAAGCATCAGGATATTCAGGGTAAGACACGCATTTATGCGATTACATTCTATCGTCACAGAAAGCTCATTTTCATCCTAATGGCTATTTACACTATCGGTTATTGGAAAACCATACAAACAAACAGATTTTCAGATTATTGCATGGAACATTCTAGAGAATGTAGCAGAACTATACACAGGTTGAAACAAGTGAACATATTGCGTCTGTCTTTTTTTTTCTACGTCACAATTCGCGACTGTGATTGGCTGGTATCACGTCAACCATCGTAGGTGCAGCTTTAGAGTCAAAATATTCATGTTTTTATACTCTCGACAACCCTAAAAACTTAAGCGGCTTATTTCGACCCTGTTATTGCGTTGGTGTTTCAATTTTATTTCCATATTTTCAACTTGAAAGGTTCTAAATTGTCGATCTGTCTGTCTACGATACACGTGTACAATTTGAACGTAAATAACGAGATTTATACTAAGGATTTTTTGCCAGAATAATAAAATAAATTCAACTTCACACTTCAATTGACTCATATTTAATAAGAACACAATAGAATGACTCGAAAAGGCCTTTAATTACTGGGAAACGATTGCGAATATTCCATTAAATGTAAACCAAAAACAAGTTACAACGTGGTACAGCAAGTCCGTTAAATTGATTTCAGTTTGCGGAAATCCCGGATGCAATAAAGCAGCTATGCTCTCGCAATCTGGTAACCATGGCAATGCCTCGTGGACTAATAGGGATGTGCCGGTAACAATATTAAAGAGCTTTTCTCGGTCAAGAGCAGCACCGTCAGGTAATCAATTCAATTAAATTGCTGTTAGTTTGATGGAATTATAAGATGTATGGTACACGAGAGGTTTCTAAACCTCATACATTTTAAAGTCATTTAAAACACGTTTAACATAAATACCCTTATAATTTTGATACTAATATTTCATGATTTTAAAAAGTGCAACTTTTTTCGATAGGTACCTAGGAACCAATTTTCAATAAATCATTACTAGAATCAAAACAATAAATCAAATTATAGTGGTACCATCAAAGATTACAGCCTACAATATCAATCTGCAATTTCGACATTAAATATGCCTCAAACACCTGTTTTGCGGTCGCTACCGCGCAACTAGTCGGCGCGCGACCTTGTGGGGCAGAAAGGGGAGGGGGGTTCCTCCTGCGAGTTCCTCCATTCACCCACAATGGAGGAACACCCACGCGTTTATTATGTCCAGAATCCTAGTCCTCATAATGTGATATCGCGGTGGAATCACGGCTCAATCAGTATCAGTTTGTATTGACAATGAGTTCAGTAAGCCCTTTTTGCGTGGGTGAGGGATAATTAGATATGTCTACGGGAGAGATTAATTTATAATTTGTGTTGGGGTTTTTAAGTCTTCCTATAATTAATTCAATAGAAATTAAAAAAAATATTTTATACATAATATATAAGGTATAAATTCAAAAGCAATCCCTTATTGGTACACATAGGTACTTCAAACACGTGAAAGAGTTATCAACTAAATTTAATTGCACCATCCCGGTCATAACCACCCAGGTTGGTTGCAGTGCAAGGGGTGGCACTTTGTACGCCCACGCACACACACAAGCGTACACGTACGAACGTATAAAACTACGGGAATACTAAGCATGTGTGCTGGCACGTGTAAGTCCTGCGAAGTTAATTGGTGCCTGCGGATATCCGATGATAATATTAACTGAAAATACGATTTATTTTGCAACCTCCGGAGTTTTCCGCAGCTGTGTTGCTTTTTATTTTTTATTAATTATTCTGCCAGCATGGACCTGTTACTATCATTAACAGATTTGTTGATTAAAGAAGCCGGTTTCGGATTCGGGATTTAATCAATATATGCACAATATGATTTTCAATTTTAATTTTATATATTCAGTTGTAATTAGATAGTAAGTTTGTACCTATAGTAAAACCATCTATAATATAAAAATGAATCGCTAAATGTGTTGGTAAGCGCATAACTCAAGAACGGCTGAACCGATCGGGCTTATTTTGGTTTTAAAATGTTTGTACAGATCGAGGGAAGGTTTAAACGATGAGAAAATATGATTATG
>NWSH02000517.1:12994912-13014704 GCA_002382865.2 Heliothis virescens
CATTTAAACAAAAATAAACAAACATTTCAGAAAAAAATAGATCCAGGTCTAAATGGGTTAATGTTTTAATGTTTTTTCATTATTGACATAATATTGTAAACTATATTGTTTACTATCATATTTGGCTAGTGCTATCAGGCATACTGCCAGATCGAGTAGATTCGCTGCCAAATTTTGGACATCCACAGACAAAGATTGTTGACTCGTATGAATGACCTTCACAGGTGAAATAGATGGATAAAAACGACAACATTATGCTTTGTGACTGTACACTATACTGCCACATTATAGTACAGACGACAACACATCAAGTTACTACAATCTGTCAAATTTCTGCGATAGATTTTCAACCTTATCACAATAGTGGAAGATTAACGTTTGATTGGTAAAATTTCAGATTCGTAAACGTTGACCTACTGTCGTCTGTACTTAATGCTGGTCATAGAAGTAATTTAATACCGTGCTTATAAAGGACAATGGGCAAGTTGTATGGGATTTGGTACCACCTCCAACAGTAATGTGTGATACATCATTAGAAACGCCTTTACGTGAAGAATCATAAAAACTATGGGGCTTGTCTCAATTAGTTGTCCGATCCGAGTAATTATTAAAATAGGCTTCGACAAAAAAATAGTAGATCATCTAAATACGCAAATGCATTATAAGGAATATGTCGCTACTATAATCTCTTTAAACTCAGTTAATACACATCTTCTAATCTTTAATATACACTATATCGTAATCTAAAGGATTTTTAATAGAACATGGAGTCAAACTACAGACACACCATCATCAACCGATTTGACAATAGTTCAAACGTACACATTAAGTTTCTGTTTTTTCTGGAAGGAAATCATCAATAAGTACTCACTACTCACCTCTCCTACACTAAGAGGAGCACGACAGAGTGTTCGACTCTAAACATTTACATAATTGGTTTTAAACACTGAAAGGCTTTCATCAAATACATGTGGACAGTTGTGTATGAGCTGCAAAGGTTTCCACAGTATTTTTTAATACAGTCGGTAGGCAAACGTTCTAAAACGGAGCCATTCCTGTTTTTTCTTACTCATACCAGATTTTATTCAATATTGTTCGAACTTAAGAACTGCATCTATGTTGATGATTTAGTGGTCATGGCAAATTCTATTAGTCGATGTCACGCAAATTGGACAAGGATTTGGGACTAGACGCCATAATAATAATTTTCTGCCTTGCCAAGACCTACGCAATGGTACTACAATCAACACTGTTGGACGGGGGTACCAAAACGCCCGTTGTCCTTTAAAACTTTCCTATTTAAAGCGTCCTTTTCCGAACTTACAGTGTTTTCACACTAGCGGATTTCCCGCTGTGGTTTTCCGATCGACACCGTACGAAATGAGCGGTGTGACAGCGTTTAAAAGCGAGCAACAGATTTTTGCAATGCGTCGCAAAAGCTTTATGTGAAAATGCTGTTATAGCGAACTTTAATTTTCAGTAAAATTTCAACCGATTAAACCGAAGTTTGTTTAAAATACGTCTTTCTTTTGACTTTGTTTTTATGTATGCGATGCAAGATTTACTGATCTGCTTTGAAAATTGTTTCAATAAAATCTTTACCTACTATAGAATCTTTTTCTGACAAGTTGGTCATAATACTACTGTTTATTAAGTAACACAATGGAATAAAACCAAGCAACATTATTTGATCTTTAGCGGTGTCAAGATTAAACTCATAATTTCTGCTACCAGCATTAACTTAATCAGCTAGATCTTATTCACAAAAGGTCCTATTTACATTAACAGTAGGTACAATGTTTTAACTTATAATTATAAACTGGTGTACCAACATCATGACCTATCTCATTATCTGTCAATTAAGCTTTGTTCTTTCATACAAATGCGTGTACAGACGACAGCACATCAAGTTACCACAATCTGTCAAATTTCTGCAATAGATTTTCAACCTTATCACAATAGTGATTAGGTTAATGTTTGATTGGTAAAATTTGATAGATTCGTATACGTTGACATGCTGTCGTCTGTACCTACACCGTTATAATTGAAGTAAGTTAATATTCTGTATTCTTATTATTCAATAAGAGCAAGGTCGTTATTTATGTTTCCTTTTGTTAATTGATTTTTGCTTACGTTTAATATACCGGTTAAATGTACACAGACTTGCCTATTAAAGTTGAAAGTATGTACGTAATGCGTTGTTAAGAGGGTACTTTAAGTGGGGAGATTTAAATTAATTAAAATTGTTTTCGATAAGTGTTTTGTATTATTGTTTTTTTTTCTGCTTGAATTATTTGTTTAGACGGATGAGTAAGATTTTTTAACACATAAACCGTTGAAATAGTTTCATCCTTTTTCGCATAGGTACGCTTAAGATTTGTGTAGTAAAAAATAATTGACATTTTTTTAGAGAAAAATATTTATTTCTGCGCTGTACCAGAAATAGCAGCCAGTTTAAAACAATAAATAAATGAACATGTAATCTTATCCAAAGAAAAAAAAATCTTCTGCATCACATTACAATTTTTTTAACAAGTCTGATTACTTTTCGCCTTAAAGATTTTAATTACTTAAGTTAAATTACTGAGAAGGCTGTGAACTAGATAGTTTCACAGAAACACGCATTCCTGTTATATTAGAAAAACATGATGACTACATAGTTGAAATTGTACTGCGTAATACCGAACTACAATAGCGAGGTTTTCCAAGCAAGCGGCGCAAGCGCAAATATTTATGTATAAATGTAACAGACACGCTTTTTAATATAATTAATTTGTTTGAAAATAACAAGAATATTGATGAGAGTGTGAAGAGTTAAATTAACTGTAAATTAAATATTCAGAATTTTAGATTTTCGAATTTTAGAATGTATTTTTTTTTTAATTTTGACTTTCGAATTTAAGAAAAAAAATGTGTGTAGTCTAGAAAACTATGCTGAAAATCAATTTCCAAAATACATATTTATCAAACGCATATTCATGTTTTTTTTTCAGCTGGCGAGTTTGGAGTAAAGTTGCGTTGCCAGGCAGAAATACCTATAGAATTTGATTTACTTGAACGAGCGAACATTGCAAATGAAATTATTAAAGGAGATTATCCTAACAATGAACGGCAATCTTTGTAAAAGGTTGTAATAAAAAGATTAGGTTTCAGTTGACGGAGATCTTAATTAAGCAATTAAGGGGGTGTTTTGAATCAATTTCGCTTGACAGCTGAGAGCGATTAAGGCGTCCCATCGGTATGCTTAATCTGTTTGATCACTATTTCTAATTGTTGACATTGAAACAGATACCTACTTTAATTATTTTTAAGAAACTTAAAAAACGCAGCCTAGTTTATCTTACTGCAGTGGAAGATGGAAATCTTGAATATTAACGTAACAACAACAAGCAGACGATGGTCAACCAAACAAAAAATATAGAAACAAAATAGGATGTGTGTATGAAATAGATGATCGTAAAACCTGCAATTCCAAACAGAAAACGCTAACGAATCTTAGGAGTAACAATAAAAAAATCAATTTGCATGATAAAATTCGCGATACAACCTGTCTAAGTGCGTCGCGTGTGTTCGGTTGCCAAGCAACGCGTCACTGTCGCAAGATGGCGCGGATGACGTCAGCGGACGGCGGCACGCGGCGGTGGGGGGAGGGAGGCAAGGTCTCACTGCCGACCGCCGACCGTGTCACTTCCCAGTGAAAAAGAGACTCGAGAGAACCCGAATCAAGGGGTGTCCTTGAATTTAGCGGAAAGCAAAAGTACAAGATGAAGTTTAGAATAATGAGGATCCTTGTAGCAAAAATAATGGGTTAGCTGTTAGCTTTATGAGGAAAATTCAGGATAAACTCTACAACGTCATTAATTTATAGTAAACAATAAACTTCAAATCTTAAAGTTGTTCCTGATACAATGAAAAAATAAATTAGCATTCAAAGACCACAATGCGCCCAAACAAATCACTCAATAACTACGCTATTATTGTTTACGAGTCACAAAGTCTCGTGTCTATGACATCAGCATAACGCTGCGTATCGCTGTGTCACCCAACTGTACGACCCATGTCAAGTTCAATGAGAGAGAAAGTGAATCGTTCTTTTTTCAAAAGCTCATTCGGACACGTGCATCGCTCATGAGAATTTACCGCTAGGCACCTGCCATAACAGCAGTTGTATCAACAATCTCAATGCCGGACGTTTTGGCACTACAGACTAAAGACTTCCCCGAAAAATATGGCAAACTTATACAGTTTTGCTCATCTTCAATTATCCTGCGGCGTATAGCATGTATACAATTGATCCATTTAAATGAAACAAACACAATGATTCATTAATAAGGACCGCTTGCAAATGAAACTGTTAGGAATATTAACTTTTAACGAAGAGTCTTAATATGATTGTATTCATCGGCATAGCATACATTGTCAGCTTACTGGGCGATCATGAAATGGAGACACAAAACGATAGCGCTTTGGAACTCTACATGATGCTTTTATCTCACAAAGTGAAACATCTGACTAACGCGATATCGTGGACCAAAACAACGCGGGAATTGAGTTGTATCCGTAATATAATTAATTTATTGTCCTTGTTTGTCAGTGAAGCAAAATGTGGTTAACACAGGTTCACGTTGGATAGAACTAGTCAAGTTCAAACTATAGAGATATTTATAGGACTGAATATATTAATATTTATGCTTGATTGACTGCACTTAATAGTGCAGACGATTAAGCCTTAACCTTAGCAGTGGAAAAAAAACAATAATAACTTTCTTATAGCCCACGTAGTATGATACTGAATAATGAAAGAATCCAGCAACAACACAGTCATTTATCACAAACATTTGTTACAATAAACAAATAAAATATTTCACGCAGAACAGAACCAAGAACAGTGACCGAGTGCCGCTTGTTAGCCGTGACAGCGATGACAATTGCATGACGTCAGCCCACTAACACAACCACACTAGCTGCGTACGTATTGATAAAGAAAACCACAAATGTTTGCTAGTGGTTGTGTGTGTACAAACATGTGTGGGTGTTGGAGATTACATTCTGTAGCGTTTACCGTCGCGATGGTACGATTGTAATTACTATAGGTCCCTACTGTACTGATATGTCAAACGTTTGTCACAATGTTCATACTGACTATTGACAAGGCCGGTTTCAACAAACTGAGAATTGGTAATTTATGCTGGATTGAAGATAACTCAGAATATTACGTAATAAACGACGGCTTATTTTCCTGAAACGATATAACTAACACTTTAGGGTCAGTCTATGTAGTATGATGAAGTAGGTCTAACGATTGACTTACAAGATAAAATGCAAAGACGGTTAGACCTTGTAATTGCCAGCATGAAAGTCAAGGGCAAACCCAACATCAATATGAACAATTATTTACACGTAACTAATAGTCTGTAGAGGTAAAAACCTATTATTTTCTTTTCCCACAATTTTCCCCAGGAGCATGGCGTTATTCATTGCTTTCGTTTGCCCATTAACGCACTCTGACGCATGCATATATATTAGGAGTATGTACTTCAAAAATTAGTCGTGAAAGTCCATCAATCAAATACCATGGAACGATTAAACCTCGAGAATTGGGCGGACTATTCTAAACAATATCGATTCCGAACCCACGTGTTCACAATAAATGCTTAAAAGGTAAAATGTCACTATTCGTTACATTGTTCTAAATATGTATTGTATTAACTTTATGAACTTTGTGATAGAGGATATCGGTTGAGTGACATTAATCTTTATTGGATTATGAGATACCTAAGAGGAAAGTTTTGCCGAACAAAAGCTCAACTTAGAATTAAATCCGAACAAACTGATGGCATTATTGTGACTTGCGAAAACTGGCGAACTGTAATTCAATCCAGTGATTGACAAATTGATATGGACGGAAGGCTCACAGAAAACTCCAGAGCTATTTGAAGTAGATCGTGCAAAATATATAAAAAATACTAATTTGGATTCAATATTCCTCTAATTGGACCGAAATAAATTTTCTATGAATTGTATCGTAGGTGGGCATTGCATTTCTATTTTAAACTGAAGTAAAGGTCATACTGCTGTTTTAGGTGCTACTTCAAAATCTAATGAATATAATTGATGAATTCCGAACAAAATTGGTGGATGATCGAATTATAATTTTAATGATTTTGAAGTAATTAATTGCGTATGTTCTAGTCATGAAGGTGACATCGTCAATGCACTTAATCTTATGCCAATAGTAAGGCATTGTACGGAAGACGTGTGACTGCCCATGAAATATGCAACTGATTCGCGCGACGCCATGTGAATGATGCATACTTCAAATGCTGCTGATCGTGCTTTTCTAACTATAAGAACATTAGTAGCTATTACAAGTGTAATAAACTACGGAACTGAGAACTATGCCGTTTTATATGCACGTTTAAATACTTTGCGTGCTATAAATATTGATTTAATTTTATTCTCCTTATATTTATAGATTCTTAGATGTTTTGCCTTCCCAGCAAGTAATTTAAGACTTATTTAAAATTTCGAGTATTTACATTGGATTAACTTTTATTTCGCAAACTACCAAAGCCGTTTACGTAAATGTTAAGCTTTTAGCGATCAATTGATAAAGTTGAAGGAGATTTTATACTTATTGGCTGGTTTTTACGTCTTTTATATAGATGTTATCCTTCCTAAGTGCTGGATTAGCGAAATCCCAGAAGGAAATCTAGCTATAATTGAAGACTAACAGCATTAACTACGAATGAACAAACTTTAAGACTCTTATCTTAGTGTTTGCATCTTAATACCTACTTCGTTTTACAAGGATTTTATTGTTTCTGGATTCTTAATTATAATTATTTAAATTTGAGATTTCTTAAACTACTAATTTTCTAATAAGATTTTCGCTATGTGAAATGCTGTGTTAGAATTTGGACTGCCTAATCTGTAGAGTGTTGAGCTACAAATCAGAATGCACATAATAAATGTGGGCAGTCGCGAATCCGATCAACCTGTTGCTTGACGATTTGGGAATTCTCAACAACAGACGCTAAATGAGACTGCGGAGTTCAATTCACTCGAATTGTTTACATTCCCTTCAATAACTTCTACAAGAGTTTAGGCTCTTTTAATATTAACATCCTTTGAGGAAGTTGTTGCACTCAATGTGATAATTTCGTTTCTTCCTTTTAAAAAAGATCTCCCAGATATGTGTGACAAAATTAAATTTTCCGTTGAGAATCTCTCTTTGCTAGTGGAGAATAAAGTGTTCATTGTTGTCGTGTTGGTTATGATAAAATGGTTGAGCAAGTTACTGATAAGGCGATGTCAGGTCATTCCTTTGTTGTTGAAGATTACAATGTCAAATTGTATTAAGTGTTCTCTTCAGATGCAAATGTGGGGGCAAAATGGCGCCAGGAGTGATGGTATCGGCAACACTGAGCATAAGAGTAGGGTGACCAACATTTTAAACAAAATTTTTAAATGTTTAAATTGAGAAAGTACGTAACGAAATTAAGAGTTAAACCAAATGCAAATTGTTGTTATATCAGTAATCATTTAATGTGTTATTTTTAACTGTCAGAATTAGAAAAGCTGATTTGAGTGTGAAAGCAATAAGTTTCCATTAAAATCGTATAAATCAAGATTATTTTTGAGGTGTCATAAAACTTTAAAGATAATTTTATATTATTTCTAATATACTTTTTAATGCAAAATAATATAAATTCGTTAGGTATATCTTTCATAATTTCTAATATGTGGTATTCATCCGAAAAAATCTAGTTAATTGCAGTTTACTCTGGATTGCTATCTTATCAGTGTTGTCAAAACAGCGTTGCGAAATAATCTTATAACGTTACTTAACAGCTGATTATGTTACACTAAATACACATGATACCATGCTCACTTATCTACATAAAAGAGTTCATTATCAAACTCCAATAGAACAAAACTTTGTTCTAAACAAAAAAATAGTGTACGTATTGATAACAATATCATTAGCCTGCAAACATTTCCCTATCATCTCTAACAATGTACTATCAGTATTTAAGCTAACACCGATAAATAGAAGGATAATGGCATCCGAGCAAACGAATTCTTTCTTCCCAATAGTGAGATGTCGTAACGGGCATAGCATTTTGTTTACTGCGCTCTCGCACCAGTCTGACCCAAAACGCGAATCTGTGTCAAGCAGTTTATTCAATCTGCGGGCCGAGACTCTTAAGAAACCTGTCAAGCAAAACTAGCACTTGTTTTTTTGGCAGTAGAGTTCAAAATTGTTATGTAAACACATCATGGGGAACTCGACTACGCCCTTGTAGGTGTGTATCGTCACTGTCCTTGAATATGGTGCTAACGACGTGTAGAAGAAAGTGGAAAGATTGGACGGAGTTTCAACTATTCTTTCGAATAACGTTTGTGATTGTGGATGTTCGGTCATCAGCCTACTTAACGCGTGTAAAGTTTATGTTACGTAAGTGAAGAACAAGTTTTACTTTCGGTTATTAGAAGATGATTGAAATCGGTTTGCGGGTTCTAATCGTATATAGGTGACGTCATAATGCTGGCAGATAATTTTTAACTGTCGAAACGCTGCTCTTTGGTTATATTTTTTTCGTATAAGAGGAAAAGAATATTATTTAATTGAACATTAAAAGATTTAAGGCATTGGTGTATTTACTGTACCAATAAAAGTCCCCGAATATCTCAAGGTATGGTAAACAACTTACCCAAAGTAAACCAAGTTTCCAATAAACTAAGATTTCCGTCAGACTAATCTTAACGCTCGATTAGCAGAGTTCGTCGGCGAATCCACGAAACGTGCTATCTGCACTAGGAAGCGGATTACTGAGCCCCGTCAGCCGTAATAGATAACAACATCACATGCTTTAGCGATCGATATTTATTTACTTCCACGCGTTATTTGCCAAAATAACATGATAAGATTATTGCAGTGTCAATGTAATTTACTCTTATCTGACATCGATAGGAACAGGTATTCGTACGTGTTCCGATATTTGCGAATAGGTACCTATCTATCTGTATCATGCCGAATAACAATACGCGGAAAGAGTCCAAATGAAAATATAAAAAAAGAATGAATGAACGATTATCATTACTTCCAAACGTTTAAATTTAGAAAACCACTGAATCACTTGTACTATTTTTAAATTAATATTTATAAACAAATCAAAGTTGCTTGTAACGGTCAGTTTAAAAATAGTAACATACCACACAATATTACGTGACGCGTGTATGATGTTTTAAAAATAAACTAATCTGTAATGCTTTTAAATATATTGGCCTATTAACGAGGTCGCAAGAATGAAGTTAATTAGCCGTGTATCTATGAGCATAAAAATACAGTTATGCAAAGGGTGATTGTTCAAATCAGGAATTTATTTAAAATTTTGTTGCATGCTGTATTTAGTATTATGATAATACGTTGTGATAACATTATCTAGAGTGATTCTATAAGTATGGAACATTTATCGTAAACTTGTGGGCAAAGAAAGATTACATAGATTGCAATGTTGGTAATTTAAGCCTTATGTAAGTACTGAAATTATACAAAAATATATTATATACTATATTATATAATTAAAGAAATTAACTCCACTAATTGCTGTAATACGTATTTAAAATAAAAAGAAGTTGCATAACAAGTTTCCTTATAAGAAAAATAAAAATGAAATAGCGAACGCACCGCACGGCGTCGTGTTGGCAACATTGAACGCGCGAAAAAAAAGTAATGGCCGCCGTCAAGGTCACAAGAAGCTGTCCTAGTCACGGAGGGCATTTACATTTTTTTTATACAGGACTTGCAACGCTGCATTTCAAATTATTTATTTAGTTAATTTCCAAGTTTTTTAGATTCTAATTTAATTCAAAATTTCACCTCCACATCTATGGGAGCCAATTGAAATCGAAGAAAAACAGTTTTTTTTTAAACTGCATATTTAAAGGCTGGTAATGCAAAACTTAATGTGAGTGGTCTCCACAACGAATTAAGTATTGATGTTGCAAAATTACAACTGGCAGACAGAAGCGTGATATAATGAACAGTTGTATTTAAAAAATATATTTTTGGTTTGTGTTGGTAGATGAGTTGCCAGTTTAGAATATACTTGCAGATAAAAGAAATACTTTTATTGTATGCATAAGCAATAAGACAGAAATATGAAGTACTGCATTTGTATATAATATTTTATTTACGAAACATATTTGTGCCGCCACTTACCCGATACTGTGTCGACCATTTCAAAATGAACATGGCAACATTACACGTTGTAGAATCGTTAAATTTCGTTTAGTATATTTAAAACAAAACTGAAATACCTATGCCGTCGATAATATCGAGTATCGACATTGCAGTTGCCTTGCAAAACCAGAATCTTCTCATTGTAGACCCGTTTCAGATAAGAAAAAAAAAGTTCTGTACGTGAAGATCGCATGGGAACGTCGTAAGCGCATCGGTTCTACAATTTTTTTATTCGATCGTGCTGAACTTTATGTCAACGGCATAAAGACCATTTTTAAAATTTTCTGTATGCCGCTGAAAAAAGTGGGAAGGACCATAAATGGCGTTGCACCTGTCACTAGGCTCCTAGACAGGTTGTACGAATTAGGTTTTAAATCACAATGATTAAGTTTACCGACGTATAAAAAATTCAAGACATTTTTATGCAACGTTGTAATAAATATTCTGTCAAAATTAATATGTTGTCATATCCATACGTCACTTTTGTAATACGACAAACTGTTAATTTATGACGGGAGATAAGAATTACGAAAAAATGCTACGACACAGCTATTAACTAAAGAATATTGTGGCTATGGTATATTAAGTAAATATTTTTTGCTGGAATATGTAGACCGAATGGATTTATGGCTATTGAGTTTATAACGAAATTACCATATTAATCGTAAGCGTGCTCAAATGTATTCGAACATTTTTTACATCACCTTTAATAAAGTGTTTTGTCAAAATGTGTATTCGTATTATACACGGAGATGTTATCGTGAGTACTTAAGAACCCTAATCAATTCCGAATTTTGTTGAAAGAAAAACATTAATTGGTTTGTTTACTGTGTTACTGGTGACCTTCGTAAAACTGTATAAAATTGTACCTACTTAGTACTGTGCTTACATTCGCATATCTTCTTTTTTTCTAGAAAGACCTATAATACATCATGTTTGTAAACATTTATTTGATTACAATTGCAGACAGAGTTATCTTTTTAATTCCTGGAACTTCATATTTAAGTTTGAGGTTACTTTATTTGTTGTGTAAAGCCAAATTCATTTTTTCCGCATCCGTTAGTTGTATAAGCGTAAATTGTGACTATCTTCTAAGTCCAAATTATCTAATTTTAGGGAGCAAGAATAAAAATCTTATTAATAATTAAATTGGAATGCTACTATCAATACTGAGATAAAAAGTTAATTATTTATGTTCTTTGATAACTAATATCCTTTTAACGACACGATGTAAAACGTGTGCGTTAAAGATTATTATTTTTAATACTTTTACTGTGTCACTTAATTGCTGGAGGACCGGTTGGGGCTAGCTTGGTAGCAAGTAGCAACGACACTAAATTACTATCTGCGAAGCGATGCGTCCGCGCAGTTCGCGCTCTCCGTGGCACGCCTGATTGGTGCCCTAGTCTGTGGCAGTGTAGGGCTGGCAACTAGGCAAAGTACAAGAAAAAGGTAACAAGAAAATTTTATTGTTTTTAATTTGATGCAGATGTGGTTACAACCTAAGCGTGAAATACACGTTGCTGTACTCTTACCTTTGTGGTTACTAATTTTCTGTATTAATAGAACGGCATTAGATGACCGTAAATTATAATGTAAGACCGTATTTACTGTAAGTACATTAATTATAAGTGTAAAATTATACAGTAGGTAATTAATTTAAATTGTTTTCGACTTAATGAATATCAGAATTATTTAAGATAATGAAAAAAAAAACTAGTTTTTTGAGTAGACTCGTTCGCAATTATGATTATATCAGACAAGGAAAATATTTTGGCTTGGCAGAAAACGGCACTGATAAAACAACATTTTCGTGTTTTATATTTTAAATACCAAGCCATTTAAAGGTCTTTAAAACGTCACGCTTTAGGTTATAAACACAGGAAAATTATACTTAAAATTGTAATACGGATAACCTAGTACTGCGTAAATAGGATTTGTGGGAAGATTTTGTTTGCCAACCCTAGATATACAGGTGTCTACAGAAAAATCCAGCCGTTCCACTATGATACCCGTCCCTGTGCTGACCGGCAAAAGCTATTTTATCTACATTAGATTTAATATCATCGCAGGTAGTTAGGGAATTAAAACCTATAAGCCATGAATAGTTAATAAAAGTAATGCTTAATCGTGTCCTTAATGGCAGGGATTAATACGAAAGCATTAAAAATATATCTTTTATTCAAACATTAATTAGTTTTCGTCCTAAATCATAAAGGTACACACATATAGGTAATAATGGACAGAAAAACAAATCAACCGTATAAAACTGTTGTCAAGGATAAAATTGTTGAAATTCGATTTTATTTTACAGTCTTAAATATTAATACGATGTCGTAATCATAAGTAAAGCTTGTCATTAAAGTCAAAGGCGTCTTCAGTGATGTCATATATCGAGGCGATGCAGACATTTTGACATCACTTCGATCAATTTATGATGATTTTAATAAAAACACACAGTAATTTATATGCGGTATGGTTACGGCGAGCCCTTAGTTGTTAGATTAGATAAAATCCTAATTATTATTAATATTAATAATTTGTTTTGTATGTGTGGATGTTTGTTATCTTTTACGGAAAAATTACAGAGTAACTTTTTATCCATATGCGCGAAGTAGTTCTCTTGGGATGCGTATGAAACTACGAATGGAAGCTAGAATAATGTGTTCACAAATATATACTCGTATTTTTCATAGTATATCACCAAAACTTGCTGTTTATTTCCTGGAGGCTCCTTGTGTATCTTCATAACTCGCGAATTTCTGAGCACACTAAAAATAACCCTAAAATTTTAAAATGATACTGTCACATTTTTTCATGACATAACTTTTATGTTTTTAGGGTTCCGTAGCCAAATGGCAAAAAACGGAACCCTTATAGATTCGTCATGTCTGTCTGTCTGTCCGTATGTCTGTCTGTCTGTCTGTCTGTCTGTCTGTCTGTCTGTCTGTCTGTCTGTCTGTCTGTCTGTCTGTCTGTCTGTCTGTCTGTCTGTCTGTCTGTCTGTCTGTCTGTCTGTCTGTCTGTCTGTCTGTCTGTCTGTCTGTCTGTCTGTCTGTCTGTCTGTCTGTCTGTCTGTCTGTCTGTCTGTCTGTCTGTCTGTCTGTCTGTCTGTCTGTCTGTCTGTCTGTCTGTCTGTCTGTCTGTCTGTCTGTCTGTCTGTCTGTCTGTCTGTCTGTCTGTCTGTCTGTCTGTCTGTCTGTCTGTCTGTCTGTCTGTCTGTCTGTCTGTCTGTCTGTCTGTCTGTCTGTCTGTCTGTCTGTCTGTCTGTCTGTCTGTCTGTCTGTCTGTCTGTCTGTCTGTCTGTCTGTCTGTCTGTCTGTCTGTCTGTCTGTCTGTCTGTCTGTCTGTCTGTCTGTCTGTCTGTCTGTCTGTCTGTCTGTCTGTCTGTCTGTCTGTCTGTCTGTCTGTCTGTCTGTCTGTCTGTCTGTCTGTCTGTCTGTCTGTCTGTCTGTCTGTCTGTCTGTCTGTCTGTCTGTCTGTCTGTCTGTCTGTCTGTCTGTCTGTCTGTCTGTCTGTCTGTCTGTCTGTCTGTCTGTCTGTCTGTCTGTCTGTCTGTCTGTCTGTCTGTCTGTCTGTCTGTCTGTCTGTCTGTCTGTCTGTCTGTCTGTCTGTCTGTCTGTCTGTCTGTCTGTCTGTCTGTCTGTCTGTCTGTCTGTCTGTCTGTCTGTCTGTCTGTCTGTCTGTCTGTCTGTCTGTCTGTCTGTCTGTCTGTCTGTCTGTCTGTCTGTCTGTCTGTCTGTCTGTCTGTCTGTCTGTCTGTCTGTCTGTCTGTCTGTCTGTCTGTCTGTCTGTCTGTCTGTCTGTCTGTCTGTCTGTCTGTCTGTCTGTCTGTCTGTCTGTCTGTCTGTCTGTCTGTCTGTCTGTCTGTCTGTCTGTCTGTCTGTCTGTCTGTCTGTCTGTCTGTCTGTCTGTCTGTCTGTCTGTCTGTCTGTCTGTCTGTCTGTCTGTCTGTCTGTCTGTCTGTCTGTCTGTCTGTCTGTCTGTCTGTCTGTCTGTCTGTCTGTCTGTCTGTCTGTCTGTCTGTCTGTCTGTCTGTCTGTCTGTCTGTCTGTCTGTCTGTCTGTCTGTCTGTCTGTCTGTCTGTCTGTCTGTCTGTCTGTCTGTCTGTCTGTCTGTCTGTCTGTCCGTATGTCACAGCCAGTTTATTCCGAAACTATTAAGACTACACCATTCAAACTCGGTAGGTAGATGTATTATGTTAACCGCTTCACGATTTTTATACAAAAATAAAAAAATAATAATATTAGAAGGGGGCTCCCCATACATGGAACTGAAACAAAAAAATTATTTTTTCGTCTAACCTATACTTGTGGGGTGTCTATAGATAGGTCTTTAAAAATGAGATTGAGGTTTCTAAAACCATTTTTTCTCAAAGTCAATCATTTCAGAGTAAGACACTTTCAAAGTGCTAAAATGTGTGTCCCCCCCCCTGTAATTTCTAAACTACCAAAGTGAAAAATCTAAAAAAAATATATGTTATAGATCTTAATAAAAACTATCAACCAAAATTGGTTTGAACGAAATACAGTCAGTAGTTTTTGAGTTATAGCACTTTTTCAGTAACCGCAAACTATAACTTTGTTATTCATATATTTGTATGAAAAACAAAGTAATTTTTTGTAGGTACGTTTATTTTTCATAGATAATGGAACGGAACCCTTCGCGTGCGAGTCCGACTCGCACTTGACCGGTTTTTAGTCTATCGTACTGCTAGCCGATCAATCTTAATCTTTTCCGTAGAGATAAACACACATGATTTGTTTACGATAAGGATTATGCCAAAAGTTAACGATAAGGGTTATCACTCGATGCCTACAGTCAAAGCATACCTATTTATTTGGCCTATCTTTTTGTAATTATATTACATATTATCAAACTCACAAGATATTGTTTTCACAACAGTATATGGGTCGTCTGTCAATGAGGAGATAAGCGTAATTAAATGAATAAGTACCAAATATTTTAAAATTATATGCAATGTTTGTTTAGTCTTTAAATTGCTTCATTAAATTATGCATGTGTCCTTATAGCGTCAAAATTTTTCCCTCTCAGCTTTAATAATATATTTCTATCCAGTTTTTATGTTTTGTTTGAAAATCTAAACAGTATCATACTATTTCGTTATCAAAACCTCTAACCCCGGCTCATTAGTGTAAAGTTTAACTTTTTACAATCGTGTATTGAACGGAGGGCATTGTTCCAAAACATACTCACGTAGATGCTGTGACGTAAGCACGCCCAAAATCGTATCGTCGAATACAGTCCAACACCCACTGGAGGTCAAACTACAGCCGATTTGATATTACGCCCGACCAGACGACCGTGTCTTGTATGCATTCGGATTGGCATCAAGAACTCGACCAGAACATACCTGAAACAAGATAATTAATAAACTTAAAAAGACATACAAAAATGTCATGTAAAAATTTGATTTGCATACAATGTCATTGAAGAATCATTGAATTAAATTACACCTTAACCATTTCATGTTTTTAAGATGAGTAAAGAGTAAAATCACACTGAAGGTATGAATTTTTTTTTACCAAAAAAAGATTGTCGTATTTAATGATATGTCGTATTGAGTACTACAAGTCATTAAATCTTATTCGACTCAGATATTGTGATGCTAGCTAACGAAGTGTCATGATGCTCCATGCGTGTTCAAAGCTCGTTTCCCAAACTAGCGACCGAGTAAAATAGGTTAGGTGGAAACACTGACGTAGGTAAAACTAAAACTAGACAGAGATTAGAAAAGTTCTGACCAAACTCTGTGCCTAAGTTTTATTGCAACTGTGATATTAGTGACAGGCTGAAAACTATTTTGATTTAGGTATATTTTAGTGCAAAGAACTCAACTTTTCCTCTATAGTATGTACATAGAGGTATCGCGGAAATGTAAACTACTTCTGGGTAAGAATCATAATGACAGATTTGTTTGACAATTAGAACGTCATACTAATGAAATGATCTAGCTGATAAGAGATGATGATACTGGCCGTAAATGTTGTGCAACGTTCGTTTGATATTCGAATCAATTCTTTTTTTGAAAGTTCGTAGTCAAGCGGTATTCTAGAAGTCGAAATATATTCTCGAATACGTCAGCATGGCGTGTCAGAAGGCACTTTAGGATAAACTGTCATGGCGTTCGCACTAACCGGTTAATATTTTAGCATTTACTCAGATTATGTACGATTTTATGTTTCGACATGTTGGATAATGGCAGGTAGTCCGTTTGTTTACTTAAGAATTTGACCTTAGTTCTTGTTTTTTATTGTGCAGTTTAAAACTGGAAATTTTACCAAGAATCTGCCGTGTAAAATCCTACTTCGAAAATTATTATTTTTTTATGATAAAATTGTAAAAGCAATAATGTTCTTCGAAAGGCAATTATTGGAAAATACTATAACGTTCTATGTATTTCCATACAAATATGATTACAATGAGTAATGAAATCGATTTTACTCGAATAACAATTCGGTCTTATCGAGATACTATGCAGCATGTCATGGTCTCAAACATACGGGTCATGTTTACATATAATTCGGTAATTTACAGTTATATCAGTATTTGCTTTAGTACATCGTTAATTCTGGATATCTACTAAGTAGGGCAAAGTAAATGAAATCTTTTTCGATGCTCTTTTTCTAGTCAATAAATGTGACTGGCTGATTATAACTTGTTCTTTATTTTAATTCGAATTAGGAATGTGTTTTATTTTAGGTTGTTTTTTCTAGTACCTGAAGCTATTTTTAGTATTAGTTTTAAAATACTTTATTTATATTAATATTCATTCCAGTTTATCGAGCAAATAAATAGTAGGCAAACATGTTTGAGAATCTATGGAAATAGCTTACTGTATAATTGATGAATCTATAAATACACTGGCTAGGTGCCTATATGGATTGTTTTAATTGCCATATCTACAATATTTTGGTAGTTAAGTAATTTTGATACACGTGCCTTTCACCAAGTAATTAAATAAGAGAAAGGTTTTAAAGATGTACACACAATACTTAGTTCATTGTTCTGATAGTAAACTCTTACAAGTTTTAAAAAAGATACTTATAGCATTTTATGTTGCATTAAATTGTAAATAATTTAAATATCTATATGATTATTTAGAAATTCCAAAATGTGCAGCACGTGTAAGTTGGAATAATTTATTAATTATTCTGTTCTTTTTAGGTCAACGCAGCTAAATTGAATTCAATGCACCGTCCATCAAATTTAATTTTAGAATATTTATTCAGAAGGCACTATAAATACTAATATATAATTAGGAATTAATAAATACTTAAATAAGGCCTTAAATCCATCACAATTCAATATTAAAAACCTGTTAATATCCCTACACTTGATAAAACCAAACACCAATCAGCGAAGCAAAAACTTTATTGTAATTTTAATGTAAAAAACACTGGCACAACAAAAAATTCCGTCAACAAGAAACGAAAACAAACAATCCAATATGGCGGCGAAACGTCACTCGTACTATCGGTCTCGGGCGCGTTATCACCGCGCGTAGACGATCCGTTTTTAGAAATATTAATTCAGTAATAACTGTTGTACTATTTTTAGTGCGGCCTAGGCTAAAAATACTGCGACCGAGGCGAGTGACGCTTATACTTGATAATACTAATGTTACTCATGTAATGTAACAGTGTCAATGACTTGGTGCAATTTATTGGTTTTATTGTTCACGATTGACATAGAACGTCGTAACTGAGGTTATCGCCAATCAGTGGACTATTAGACAGGTCATTGTAGTGGAGAAAGTGCACTTGGAATGTACCAGTCTACTGATATATTAACGTTTATATACTTAGGCATTGGTCATGTCACAATACTCTTTTCAATTTCAATTTTTATTAAGCAGGTTTTTACTTTTCAGCACTGTTATCCAAGTAAATGTATGGAGCCTAAAGTATAGCTAACAATAGTGTTTTTGTTCAAAAACAGTCGTTAGAGCTAGACGCTATAACATACGGAACAAAGGCTTATTTATCTCTGAATAACACATGTGAATAAAAATCGTCAAAATAAACATACATTAGTATACATGGCTCGATTTAAGTTTTGCTTAGGTGACTTGCCACCGATGAGCGTCGCAAACTAACACGATTCGATTCGATTAGTACTCGATTTAAATTCACTCCGCGAGGGTACATTAGCAAATTAATAGTTGGCTTACGTAACTAGGTGTCTACTATTCGGACGATATCGAGCGTGAGACGTGGTCGAGTGAGTAGCAAGGCCGACTTGTCGACATTGACCGTGAAGTTACGACATAAACTCACAAAAAACTTAAGTAGGTATTATGTTTCCGCAAATCGACCGCTTTGAACCAACTTAAAAAGTACAGTCTTGTTGAAAAACGTGGAGGTCAGAATACGTCACTTCACGTATACTATTGTAAACATACGCATTAAATGTTGAACAAAAAGGAGCTTTAATGATCTTAATTTTATTATTATTTAATTCTGATTGTTGTTTCACTTCATTAAGCGGTTTATTGGGAAGTTTTTGCGATCATTATTTCAGTTTAATCGAACCTTCATATCGAACCTTCCAACACAAGTAGTAGGATCCAATTTGGTCGTCTATTTAAGTATTAGATTAGGATGTAAGTATGTAATTGAATAAGTTAGTTAAGTTACTCTTACTTAGCTGAACTCTATCAAAGTTGAAGTCGTTCATGCGTTGAACACATTAGAAATTAAAATACCCCTCTAAAGAAGGAACTATTATTAAAAAAAAACCATTTTGTAGAAAATCTGTAAATGTAAAAACGTTAATGTTAACTTCAACAAAGAGTTGTAATTATAATTTACTGGAATGTAAAAGAATGTTATCTTTCGACATGATAGCTACCCACATAAATTAGCCAAGAATTTTAAGGACAAAACTACAGATACATTAGTACATTATGCCAATGTAAATAATGTACCGTCGTAAATCGTTCCAATGGAATGGGAAAAGTACTTTACTAATACATATTTTAACTTCATAACAAGGAAAGAGGAGTTTTCGTACCTATTGTGTGAAGAGCAAGTTATTATAGGTACGAGTCTAAATATCAGCCGAGCAGAGATGTAAATTTTCCCGGAAAACCGCAATAAACTTCCCAATATGTCAAAAAGTGTATGGTCCATATCTGCTAATAAAATAAAGAGGTAACCATTTTTTAACCCCCGACGAAAAAAGAGGGGTGTTATAAGTTTGACGTGTCTGTCTGTCTGTCTGTCTGTCTGTCTGTCTGTCTGTAGTCTGTCTGTGGCATCATAATCCTGAACGGATGCAGTGATTTCAATTTAGTTTTTTTTGTATTAAAGGTTACTTACGGGCGAGTGACATGTTTGATCAAAATCGGTTGAGCCGTTTAAAAGTTGTGGGGGTAAAAGTGGGGAGATGAATCGAATGTCGGCAAATATCTAGACACGCGGCAGCGTGTCAAGCCAAGTTCAAGCAAAGACTGGCTGGTAGGGCTTTCAATACCGGTATTCCGGGATCCCGTAATACCGTGATCACGGATATAATATG
>NWSH02000517.1:13031225-13041345 GCA_002382865.2 Heliothis virescens
CACCGACTTCTAGAGCCATGTGAAAAGTTTTATTTTATCCCTTTCAGTGTATTTTTGTGAAGTCGGTTTTGTTTTTTTGTAAAAAGATTTTTTTGCAAATAGTTTTAATTCCATAATTTGAATAATCAATTATTTTCCTGCATTTATACATTAGTAATTTCATGTGAATACAATAATTAGTAAACGTTTCACTTGTTAAGTAACGGTTAGTTAAAATATACGAATTAGTTTCAGAAAAAGACGAACTGTTAGCTAGGAATGTCGTTTTGTGAATTGATCAAGGAAATGGCTTATCAAAAATTCAAATACATAATGAAGTCGACCAGATAAAACATTTATTTTGTAAAATAGCAAATGTGAAACAGGATGCGTTTACTTTGAAAAGTAAAAAATATCCACCCATTGTAAAACGTCAGATTAATTTTGATATATTGAGGGTGCTCATTATAAATGACAAACAACAAAATATATCCTCTCACTTCAGGCCACCGCTTTTTTGTATAATTATGGGCTGTGATAAGGTCAGAGCGAGGTCATTCGAAAGTCCCTTTTCCAGTATACGATTGTTCATTGATAGTGATTACCGAAGCGAATTGGAGCAAGTACTTAATATGGTGATATACGTCATTGAAGAAAGCAAGACAAAACAAAATCATTCATTGTCCAACAGACATGCGATACATTTTGCTGATAAAAAGGTCTGAGAAAAAAAAAAGTTCTTATTTTATTTTTAGTGTCGATATATTTTGACTTATTGGGGCAAAAGCAGGAAGGCGTCTGAATACACCTGAAGAAATTTCTTTGGGTAAAAGTCCCGTTCATAGCGACATCTCCTTAGACCTGATCAAGTCGTTACGAACTATACAGAAGAATAATTTTAGAAGAAGTACCTACAAGACAGTTAAGTATAGACGAAAAAATTACAAAGCAAAAAGCACCTGCAATTACAGAAGTCAAAATCTAAGAGAATCTTCTCGTCAATACAGATGAAAAAAAAAAAAACATACGAAACGTCACAAGGTTATCTAAACGTTTGACCTTTGCTTGCAGTAGATCATGATAGTGGTAGCGTAAATTTACCTATTTGTGCAAACTCTTCCGTGAAGCCACCAGCTAGTTAGTGGCTTGACAATTGTTATGTAAATGTTGTTGTTTTTGAGATTAACGGTTAAGATAAGAATTTAAAAGATTTCAGAAATGAAATGGCTGTTGTAATGAATCAGTATTATAACTAGGCTCTCGTTGGTAGAATGTTCAAAATTCATCTCTGCGGTAAATTCATTTTCAGTAAGTACAAGATGGAGTAGGCTGTTTTCTGTAAAATCTGTAGTGTTTTTTTCTCTTTAAACTTATGGATTATATCACTTCAGGTACCTAATTAAAAGTATTATCTACTGCATTTTTCTAAGACTTATTTCTATTAATAAATTCGTTTATTTTTTCATTACATTTTATTGCAATGAAGTGAATTTACTAGTTGCCACTGCAGTTGAACATTTTATACAGCTTGTACTTTGGTCTTTTAACAACCAGGTTTTAGTTTCACGTGACTCAGTATAATTTCGAATAAGCAGTATCCAAAACACTGTTTAAACTCCATTTATTGCTTCATTCAATTTGGTTAGTTTATTTACAATTGTATATAACTGGCTATTTGTTGAAAATCTTCTGGTTTCCAAAATATATGTTCAGTTTTAGAAAGAAGACTATATAAAACAGTAGATTTATAGTTATTTATTTCTCTGATATTTATAGGCGCACTTTCGCTAAAACATCGCAACTCCGCGGTGGGGGGAGACGTCGGAAGGTTATCAAACGTGATAAGAGCACATCCATCACTCGACTCGCATCTGTCAAAGAATGCTCTCGGGTGACGCTGTATGTGGAAGATTTTAAGTTTCCAACTACATCATATTATACTCGTATATCAACAATGACAAGACATTTATACGAAATAGAAAAAAGGCCTGAAAAAAAACTCTAAATGAGGGTTATGAAAAGAGTTATTGATGGGTTTGTTTTGAGTGTCTTTGCTGATGAGTAAATGACCTGTTGTCATCGGAAAATCCGAATATTTAACACTGAGGTAGATTGTAATGACTTTGTAGTAAACATTACAATAAAATAAAGACATGAAGGACTATTTATAACTTCAAAATACTAAATACAAAAAAGATTTTTCTAGATGCAGATACTAATTAATTTGATATGACAAGCATATTTTTATTAAGTGAACTGTTCAATTCGACGAAAATATTGTTTGATTAATATCTGCTAGAATTTTCTCCAAAATCCGTCCAACTAATTGAAATCTGAGAATCTTTAGGGTACACCAAATGAACGCCCACTTCATCCTTTGTAGAAAATAATACTTAATGAGGATCGGGAACCTGAAATTGTACGTTTAATATTATACCGAGTACAGTAATAACATTAAATTGGAATATTTCAGCTGACATCAAAGAGTCCTTGAATAATAGCTATGTTGATGAAAAACGTGAGTGCGATTAAGTATTACCTATATTTTTTATTAGTTCATCGTTTATCTCATCTTTTAGAGGCATTGCACTCAATGAAGTTATTTCAAAGTCAAGAATAACAACGTCTAATTTTAGATTTACAATAAGGATAATGCAATAAATACTACTCGTATTAATAACCTTACGTTGGAGCTAAAATACTCAATAGAGCACCTACGATACTAAAACAAATAGTAAGAAAAAATCCGCTTAAGTATTCTACATGAAGTGGACGAGATTGTTCGCATTACGCAATAGCTCGTGACTCTTATTACGAGTGTCACAATCAATAAACGTTATATGTCAATTTGAATTTAACAAACGAAAGTGAACCGTCCATCTATATAAATAAAGTCATAAGTAGAGTAGCATCACACGGCAGTATTTCCTCGCCGAGCGAATACTAAATGCTTTTTCCTAGTCTGGTCTCATATTATCGTTTTATTAGAGCCTTAACGTTTCATTGATCCTTTTGATTAACTATTACATTTAATGTCATGTTAACTCCACCACACAGATGCTACTTTACATACTTAATTGGCTTAATACATGGGTTTCACGTCACTCTAAATTATCTTTTATGTAAGGTGACATTCATATAATAATTATCTTTATCTACCTACCTATATGCAGGTATGGTTTTCAGAACACAGCTTCTTTTCATTGCTCTAGTTGATAGCGTTACGAACAGAATACGAATAGATAAAGCCGTTGTTAACACTAATGATATTTGTAATGTTGAAAACAAAGGATAAAAGGAATATTTTCTTATTTACTCAGTAGTAAAGTTCAGTAATAAAATGAACAATATTAATGAAAAAAAAACAAAAAAGACAGTTGAACACGCACGCCAAGAACCCACAAGCAGACCGCTGGCGCATACCCTCACATAGCAAAAAACGTGTTCGTACACACACATACAGAAGCAAAAACTTCGCAGATGTGCTCACACGCATCGTTGTCGAGCAAAAACCGACCGGCGTGTCTTGATCTTGCGTCGGAGTAGTTCCACTCGTTTGCTTGTATCTCTTAAGTTCTCATTCTTTCATTTGATGAACATTCTTTAGAATACAGCCTCTTTAAAACTTTTTTATAATACTTGCTATCATAATTATTAATCTTTGCAAATAATTTCGTCAGAGTTTTCGGTGCCAGCTAAGATTGCCTTTACAACTCTTGAGACAGTAGTGGAAGAGTAAGAAGACGTCACTTTTAATTCTCTCAAAGATTTGATAACCGCTTAAACTTTTGCAATCCATCTCCCGATAAAGTCTTCATTCGTGTGAAATGTCTGCGAAGATAATCTTGCTTGCAATCTCTCGACCACAGAAAGGGTCTTTTTCTCTTTTATTTTTGAATAATTTCACTCATTTTATTCTATTCAGCACCTGTGCAATTAAATCTTTATTATCCCTAAGCCGAGTTGTCGTGGTAACTTGTTTTTAATTACATTTTAAGCACACATGTACTTATACAGGACCGCTTTCTGGACCTAACTCGGCATGGTCGGCCATTATTTGAATGTTGGTACTTGGTGTAATGCTGTCGTCATCATAATAATCAGTATGCAGCCAAGTGATAGGTGCACCACAACACAATGCTGCTGATATTATTTTAATCATTTGTCCATGAATGTAAAATGTATTTACCGATCAAATGTAGGAAATGCTTTCATATTTAATGAATGTTTTTTTTTGTCAAGTTAAACAGAATCAGATAAAATTATTTTTTTTATTATAATTTTCAACAAACGGATCCCTGAAAGACTGTACAGACTTCTTTGGTAAATTATTTCATTTATAATTCAAACTAAAAAGATAATTAAGAACGCCTGCTGCGACTATTGTTCGTATCATAAAAAAAACACCAATTATAAAGTGTCTAATACACGATTTTGTATCTGCGTACATAAGAGTAAACCTGTTTGTGGATTTATGTAAAATGTCAAATATGAAGGTCGATGGTGCGAAGAACCGGCGACGACAACTGACACTTCCGATACATTGTAACATTGATTTTATTTCAGAAGACCTGATTTCTAAAGTCTTAATAAAATTATATGATCTAAATGATCAGAAATTGAATTATCATAATTGTTGAGAAAATATTTCCTAGCAAGAAGATAGAAAGAGAATTCTCTCCATAAAATTCGAGTGATAATAGTATTGACTCCAATTAGAATAAATAATAAACAATAATCAATCATTTATGTAAGTAAATTCAATTTTAAGATAATAGATCTGTTTGCGATACTAACTACTGTTAAAGCTGCCAAAGGAAATTAACATAAGACTGTAGTGCATTCACCAGACTGTTGGAGTCTGTGAGTTGTAGGGCAGGTCATGGCTGAATGCGTAAGCACAAACGGATGTCCAAACGATAACATTATCACTAGTCCACAACTTTGCTCGCTACAAAAAGAGCTAGTAAGAGTCAACAATGTTTGGTCTCTACTATCTCGTGAAACTTTGAAATCTGCCACAAAATAACTCTTGCGCAGGAATTCCGCTTTAATGTATTTTTTATAGTAATTGTTTTTATTTATGTGTAGCCTTGTGTCAAGTCCTACGTTCAATTGTCATGTTTGTCTGGAGTACGGCGTCTGGCCACTACTTCAAGTACCAGGCTAGCAGCGGATCGTGGCGGTGTCACGTTACGCGGTGGCTGTTGACACCAGCGCCTGATTAATATTTATGATACGGCTGAGCATCTCGCATGGCCGGTTCGCTCACTCGATGCGAATTATCTTCATCCTACTCGCACATGTACGCAGTTATTATACGCTAGAAAGAACACGAGCATACAGTACATATGGCAACTGCTCTTTCAACATTCGAATGTGCGTAAGTGCGAATGAGAATCCCAAATCTTCTTAATTTTTGTTAAGTTTCGTTTTTGCTTCCAGTTTTTTGGATAAACGTGTTTTGACCTTCGTCGAGGAACACGACGAGGTAAACATTTGAACAAGTTTTGTTTTAAATATTTCATGCAAATAAAGTTTTAGATTAATTTGAATTAGCCATCAAAAGACCTAAAACAACAATAAAAGTTGATAGTCTGGTTGTTGAACTTCATCTTCTTAGTGGGGACGTAAATCACTAGATCGGTGTCAGGCCCACTGACCATACGATTGCAAATCGAAAGAATTGAGTATGTGGAACGAGGCGTGGGACCAACGCCTCGAACCTGACCGTATCGAGGTATCTCAACCGGACAGACTTGACTCGACTGCCATTATAAAAAAATTGCAACAGCTATAAGGGAAAACCGTGTTGTAGAAATTACAGCCATTTAGAAAAGGGAACACTTGTAGCTTGTTGTTTGTTGAGACAGATAATTAAATACTTTACGACAGTTTCTTGTGTACTTCCATTGAACTTAGGCAGATTCATGTTCATTTAAATTAATCATTGGACCGTTTCATTAGTCACTTGTATTGCACGTAGTTAATTGAAACGCATCCAAATTACTAGCTTGATCTCCTTTGCTTTATCAGTCTCGATGACGGCAATCAATGTCATTTGATAATTTGTCGTCTTGCTCATTCAATTTGCATATTTCTATCTGTAGGTACGTGTAATGAGTAAAATTATTTGAATTCGCTCATAATGTTTTAGTTGGTAGAGTATATTAAAGATATTCTCTCATTGTGTTTCCTGCATGAATCTCTCACATTAACAGAATTATCATTGTGTTTGCGACACCATTATCGTTGTTTGTCTGGACATTTTCCGTGAGCTCGCCGCGCTTCCAGCGCCGGTCGGCGTTCACGAGACTGCGCTCCAAGGTCACGTTATCGTGCTATCGCCAGCCCTGAACCAATCCAAGGTTAACTCACGAATATCCACTTTTTAATACCAGCGTCGGGGTCTAGAATCTCAATTTTAAAAAGCATCGACTTCAACACGTCACTAGTACGTCCGTCTTACAGGAACTCGGCAATCTCGACCGTCGCGCGCCGAGTCTTTATTGTTAATTTGCGAACGCTAGTGGACCGCGGTCCGGATGCGTACTCTCGCTTTTAGTAGCAATACCGCAATATAGTCTCAAATCAAATTAGCTGCGTGTTTACATTTTATAAATAGAGCGCGTTCACGTGGCGCCGCAGCCAGATAAGCGTCCGTCGACTCGCGACATCACTCACCGTGCGCTGTTAACATCCTCCGCGGGGTGGCACTGGATCCTCCGTCACACTGACACTCGTGCGGGATATAAAGCACTCACAAACGGCGCACTAAGTTGAGCGGCACACGCGAGGACTGCACGGCGCGACACCCACAACTAGAATGCGGGTGAGACGGCTCGTCGCGGGGTGCGGGGGGAGGCCGGCAGCGACACACGGCTCATACGAAGGCGCGGCGATGAGGACTGCGGCCGAGCAAGAGCGCGCTCCCCCCCATTGGTTGGAAACGGGGTGACGTCACGCCAAATGACCAATCGGCGTACAGATGTTAGTTCCGCTACCTGCCGGTAGAGGCAGTGCGGTCGAGGAAGTCGCCCGCCCTACAGAGCTTTCTTCAGCTAGGGCGTGTGCTTTTGCGGGCGGCCAGCACGGAAAGAAGTCACGGCACCATGAATTATGTATTATTGTAATTTATTTAGTATCCTCGACTGATCTGAATAATAATTATTATTTATAGTCACAACTTTTCCGTTTGTAAAGCTTAAGACCTGAGTGATTATTCAAATTGGTTTAAATATTGACTGATTAAATCTCTAAGATTTTTCTTTACATTAGCCGTAATGTAAATTTGCACATGTTCAGCAGAATCTTTTGCATAGAACAATAACATAATCAGAAGGAAAGCCGAATGCGTGTTATTCCTTGCTAATTAATAGTTAATTGGGCTCAAAGTCGTGTTTACTTCGTCCATGATTCTGTTTAGATCGCAATTTGCCAACTTAAGTCAGACAAATGAAACTTTCCTATCTGTTAACAAGCGAAATATTTATATTTGCTAAACTAACAAAACAATTTGTTGAACAAGAAACTGGACTTAGTAAATACAAGTCTGCTTAAATGTTTGAATAGAAATTTGGTTTAGTACAAATTTTTGAATGGGGTTGAAGTTGGTTGGAAATAATTATTTAGATTAGGAACTTGGTTTACTTGGAACTGTTTGTTTTATGTGACGAGTTTTGAAGTTTCAGCCTGTGTAGGCTGGGATCATTTTCATTTGTGATGTAGCTTATAAATAGGGGGTTACGGTTTGACCACTCGACAGTCTTTTTACAATGTTATTGCTTAGATATTATGCGAAAACAATAAAGTAAGAAGTAGTTGATGAAAGATTTTTAGACTCTATGTCAAAAACAATTTCTACACAAATATTAAAATAAAGATGGGAAACGATCATGAAATGTTTTACTTTCTCCATATTCTTCAATATCATAATAACCAGAATAAAAACGGTTTACAAAAATAAAAAAAAACACATAATTAGAAGCGATTTCATTTTCGCTTTCAGTGTTTTTTTATTCGGTTTATTTATATTTGTAAAAAATTTACCGTTATTTTCTATTTTTAAAAACTTTTTCTATCTCTTACCAGTTGTGCTATTTATTTTTTAATCACATGACTGCATACTGCCGAATGAAACCACGATATTCCAAATATGAAGTGACATTTAGTCTTATCATAAACCCTATTTTTTTCTCAAAATATTTCTATATATACTTTCGTAAAATTCTCTTCAAAGGACTTGGAAAAATATTTATGCTCTTACGCATTCCTGATTAGGGTTGACTTACCGCGGAAACCTTTTCATCAAAAACTATTTGAATACAAACGTTATTTCTTGTTGAATGTGTTTCTGAGTCATGTATTATGAAAAAAATAGTAGATCAAACGATTTGTTCAATTTCAATTGACGGAACCTTGACTTATTCATGACGGGAGTAGGGTCATGGACGGCGTAAATATTGACAAATGCGTCATTACCATATAACGTTAGTTTTTAGGGAAAATTCAATATGTTATGGAATTGAATTGGTATTTGAACATAATTTTGCGGCTGCTTTTGTTTTAAAATGATTATTTTTTCGCCTCACCAAGGGGTAAGTATAGTGTTGCTCGGGTTACTGAGTTGAGGACATCAGATAGGCAGTCACTCCATATAAAACACTGGTACTCATGCTACATCTGGTTAGACCAGATGCCGATCACAACTAAGTTGGGAAAAGGCTAGACAGATGATTTTTTCGCCGATTTCGGAATCTAACAAATTTTTGGCGAAGTTGAAGACGTTTTTTTGTCTCATGTTCATCTGTTTCTTTCAAGACAATATATAAGTCCCACCATACCAAAAGTACAAGCATACAAAACAGTAGTATTTACACCATCAGGAGAGCTCACTGGTTGCAATCGAATAACTTAAAATTCTATGCAGAAATGTTTCAATCGATGTCTCATTCACATCTCAAGAACCTGTCATTGAACCCGATAGTCGAATTCCCTTAACAATCATCCCTTAGGAAAAAACTTTTACCATAAAGAAACGCAAATTCCCGTACACAAGACTTGTAGGTACATCATAAACTCGGTTATTCGTAAATATTCAAGCTAAAGCAATTCAGTAGGTACCGCAGAGATCTTTGTCATTAGAGTGTGCTGTAAACAAAACCCTTAGCGTGCCCCGGGGAACGACAGCTGTCTCCAAACCTCACTCCTCGACCATTAAACACCCACGTTGGTTCATAACAACCACCATAACCATAATAGAAAACCAACCTTATAACTCTAAAAATACGGTTGAATTTCCTCCAACACAATCCCAAACTTCTTTACACAGCGCACGCATTTTGGCGAAGTTTCAAATTGAGTTCTACTAAGTGCATGATAAGATTGGTTTTGAAATGGCAACGCGTAATTATATTACAGGAAATTGTATCGGAGATTTAAGTAGAAAAAGTGTTAGTGAAATGTATATGTCCTGTGTTGATAAGTTTTTAGAATTTTGTGATAATAAGTATTTTTTTGAGATATTTCCTAGTCGCTCTTCAATATGTGGGTAATTCTCACGAAATTCGAAAATTCTTGTCCTTTGAGCTTAAAAAAATATATAAGAGACATATAGCGGCTACCAATATTTTTTTGCAATCTACTTTACTGTAGCTAGAAGTTTCATTTATCAGTTTTTAATCATATGTGTAAATAAAAAAATAATTGCCTATATGATACCCCTAAAATCATTCCCTCACTATGTCCCGTCCTCCAAATTAAATTACATTTATATCACTAAACAAACAAAATAGTGTAACAAAGCTTTACAACATTTTTTTTTCGATTCAAAATATGATACATTAATAAAAAAAAAACACAATTTGAGTTAAAAATTTAGGAACTGAATTTTAAAAAATAATCTTCATGTGTCTGATAAAAATAAATCATTACCTCACAATTTTTTGTCAGTCAAATTGTCAACGCATTTTTAATTAAATTTGAACGCAGCCATTCGGTTTTGATAGTAGGCAGTACTGTCAATGTATCAATATGGCGAATTTTACGTGAACTTGTTAAGGTTTGTGCTGCAAAAAGATTTAATGCTTATTTTATTAATATTACATATCTGATCGTCATTCCATCACAGCTTGGAAAATAA
>NWSH02000517.1:13044385-13058925 GCA_002382865.2 Heliothis virescens
TTTTTTTTATTTATCTCTGTTTCGTCATTCCCTCACCGTCATTCCCTCATATTAATATGTAGTGAGGGAATGATGGTTTATGAGGGAATGACTTTTGACTGGGTTAGCTTTGCTTAGCTGCTTGTTTGCTTTGGCTAACTATTGAATTTTGCGCTGCCATTTTGTTATAGGTTCAAATAATGTCCCGAAAAAGAAGATGAGCGATGAAGAAGCTAAATAAAAAATAAGGAATATAATAAAAAGGAACGAAATCTTGGTGATGGCAAATAATCAAAGATGAACAGTTGTATGTTGTATTCTTGGTCAATAACTCCTACTAATGTAAGAAAATAACATTGTATTATTGTCTTGTAACTTAATAAAAAGGTTATTTAAAAATAACAATAGCAATATCATTTACTATTTTTCATAAATGTCTTATAATGGTCATTCCCTCACCTAAGTTATCATTCCCTCACTTTTGTTTTTTTTTATTCTCATAAAACACGTTTATATGGGGGACCACTATATAATTTAAACTTAGTAACATCAATACTACTTACTCCATAAAAAATATATAAAAATTCGTATCAAAATTATAACACATTTTGTATTGACCAAAATTCGGGATTTCGTGAGAATTACCCATGTACCGGGCAAGACTAACCAAACCAAAGTTGCACCTTTATAAGTTACCATTTCATGAAGTTATACTGTTTAAACATTGTCAGTACCTATCTTAACGGAACCTAACTTTCTTTTAACCGTTGTAATTGATAATCTCTCTCATTTTGTTAGGTAAACAAATCTACATGTAATTCATAAAAATAAACGAGACGATGGGCGCCAAATAGAGAGTTTATAAAAAATGGTAAAATTCTAATAATAGAGTTTATCATAAGTAGGTCACGGTTTGAAGCCTAGTTTTTATGTCTCGACTATTTTAGGTCCAGACCTTTCTTGCGATTTAAGGACAGACGACAGCACGTCAAGCTACCACGATCTGTCAAAATTCCGCAATAGATTTTTAACTTTATCACAATAGTGGAAGGTTTGATTGGTAAAATTTGCCAGATTCTGGTAGGATGACCTGCTGTCATCTATACAGGAGCCAGAAGTGGAGGTTTCACACACAAACTCACTTTACGTGCCTTTAGAATTCACCATCAACGCTCAAAATAAAATACGCCAAGAAACAAGTTTAATTACAGACACAAATACACCCACACACACAAGCTTAAGTTATATTACACAATAAATAAACAAAGTCATACAAAGGAAAATACACATTAAACACAACACATATATTACTTACACATACAACGAAGAAAGATACCTATATCTATATAATAAAACAGCAAAAAAATCGTGTCTGTACATTAAATATTTTTACAAAACAAATATGTAGGGTTATTAAGAAATGAAAAAGACAAAATTTTGTATGTTTGTCTGTTCGCACACGCTAATCTCAGGATCCACTGGACGGATTTTGATGAAACTTGGCAGACATATAGCTTATATATCAAAATAACATATAGGCTACTTTTAATCCGGGTACGAGAAATAGTTCCCTCGGGAGGCGGGCGAAGCCGCTGGCAGAAGCTAGTATTAAAATAATCGATGGGAAAAGTCCACGTGTTCGAAGGAAGTGTGAAATTAACTAATAACTAAAATTATTAGTTTATGAGCGATAGTCCTACACAATAGTGTATTTGTTTCATGAACTAATGACTAACTTCGTTGTAGTTTTGTTTTGATTCACAATGCTTTTGGTATGAGGGCATTTGAACTTATCCTTCTAATATCATAAATGCGAAAGTTTGTTTGTATGTATGGATGATTGTTCCTCTTTCATTCAAAACTATTGAATTGTTTTTGATGAAACGTATCAGTGATATGGCTTACACATCACAATAAATTTTTATCTATGTATAGTAAGTAGTAACCTCGGGTGAAACTATGACCGGAATCTAATAGTACATAAAATCTACGTATATGGCTTACATCATCAACATGACGGTCACTTCAAATAATATTGCTGTTTGCATAAAAGCCACAAAATTGGGGACTAAAATGATCTTCAGACCTTCAAGAAAATTATCGTCCTCTTTTTAAAATGCCTACAACGCTAGCGCTCCTGTGTTGTGGATGCCCATGGTCATGGTCACTTATCATCAGACGAGCCATCTACTTCTTGGCCCCTGTCTATATTTATATTGTAAAGCTGAAGAGTTTATTTGCTTATATCTGCTAACTAGCTGCCGCCAGCGGTTTCACCCGCGTCCCGTGGAAACTACTCGGTGCACCCGGATAAAACGTAGCCTATAGCCTTCTTCGATAAATGGGCTATCTAACACTGAAATAATTTTTCAAATCGGACCAGTAGTTCCTGAGATTAGCGCGTTCAAACAAACGAACTCTTCAGCTTTTTTATATTAGTATAAATTTGAGGAGGTACCAAATTGATACATTATTTCAGTATTAGCAGTATTTAAAGATGCCTTTGAAAAAGTTTTTTAACAAAAAACTTTTAAGAATATAACTTCTATCAGCTGTCTATTTAATCAGCCATCACATAAGGACATATAATTAACTATCAATATATCTCCAAGCGTTTCACAGCGGGGCACATAAATCTGTCAGGAGGTAAACGCTCTCCCTTCTTCGATTGATACGTACTATAATACTAGTGGACTCTTTTTAAGCGTTTTTGCTTTTTAGTGTAAAAGAAGTATGAGAACATTCTATCAGAGCAAAACGCGCGAGCAAAAATTTAAAGAAAATGTGATGTTGGTTATCATAGCCGCTGCTATTCCCTGTCGACATCGTACGCATCCTTCAAGATTTTCTTCAAAAAAATGTTGCTAACACCAGAAAGGTAATCGAATCTCTCTATGGCTCTAAAGATTGTAGTTAGAGAACCCAAATTTGGATTAAGCTCGCAATTGTACATATACTTTCTGTATTGTTTGTTTTTTAAATGTATTTTTGCGTATAATAAAGTACAGAGATAGAGATATTCACAAGTTCAAATCAGCTAACGATTTCTAGACTTAAGAAAAAATAATATGTATCGTTCCTAATGTTGTACTTATACTTAAATAACAAGAGCTTAACTTAGGCGCGTGCTAACGTGCAAGCACCATGACGATTGCAAGCATAGGAATCCATGAGGATTCTATTTTTGAACAATCCCCCTCGGCTTAGGCGCGAGCGCACTCCTCAGGGAGAAATTTGAGTTTAATGCACTAATAAGTGTAAGGAAAATTATATTATGTATGTGGTTTTTGTTTTTTACTTCATAAAAAAATGTTACTTGATCGGAAATCCGGAATTTATGAAACAGCTGCCGCTATGAACAGTTTAAGAAATAATTTGAATCAAAGATGAAATCGAAATTGAATTTGTGATAAGCGTTTCGAAAAATACGAACAAAAATATGGGTAAGTATGGGATTGTCAAAAAAAGTGAAATGATGAAAACAACCTACAATAAATTCTTGCAGGTTGCCCGGGTAACTAGATTGAGGAGGTCAGGCAGTCGCTTCATGTAAAACACTGGTACTTACTGAAAGACTGAAAGTCGACTCCAACATATTCAGGGCTTAGCAAGTGGATAGAATATCTTAGATTTTATCTCCAAATTGACTTTGATCAATTTTTAAGAGCATACACATAAACAAATCGGATATTTTCTTTTTGTTTTCTAGCAATACTAATATTTCCTTCATAGCTCTGTAATGTAGATATGTAATTCTTCTTACATTTTCTGATCAAGGCCAGTCTACACTTTTCTGCAATTTATTCATACAATTATTGTCTAAAGCAGATCAAATGGAAAGGTTCTCTTCATTACATTGCTTGTATTATGTTATTCTGATATATGAGCTGTATTACTACTATGTTTCATCAAAATTCATTAAGTTTTGATTACCTTTTCTTTATTGCACAACTTCTACATTAATACTACTAGGTACACCTTAAATATATAGGTACAAACTTAAATTGTTAAATTAAAATTAATTAAGTAGTTTTTGCAAGGAAGGAGAATACACCTCCATACATACCAACTATTTTTAATAACAGTAGAAGTAGAGTATACAGTAATACATCTATATCTATACTTATAATAAATCTGTAGAGAGGTCAATTCTACACAAAATTTATATCCAAAATTAACAGGGGGTGATAAGAGATCGATACTGATGCCAAAAATGCAATCAATAATTTTTTTGTCTGTCTGTACAACCGTTATAGAAACAAAAACTACTCGACGGATTTTAACGAAACTTGCTACAATTATTATTCATACTCCTGAGCAGGTTATAGTATACTTTTCATCACGCTACAATCAAAAGGAGCAGAGCAGTGAAGGGAAAGATCTTTGATTATGATGACCCGTTGTCGCTGGCATAAGTGACATGATCCGCGAACGAAGTCGCTGGCAGAAGCTAGTTTATATTAATAGCAGAATAGTTCAGGATCCATATTCATGAACATGGGATTCTTGAAGAACTAATTGACCTGCAATTTTTATTAGTATTAGTTTGATTAATCGCTATTTATCATGACGTTTGTACGTATTTGCATTGACGCAAGAACTTCTATGATGCCTCTGTTGCAAGGCTAATATGAATTTGCATACTCATTTATACGAATCGTAATTTCAAAACAGTGACAATAATTTTGGAATTCAAATATTATTTTTGTAGATTCGCCTGTAAAAAGGAAATAAAGGATGGAATTTCTAGCTAAATATTTCAGGTTAGCAAGATCATTTGTTACTAGGAACGATGTCTTGAACTAACTTATGATAATGAAATACCCTTCCTAGCTTTCTTAGATGTTATAAACGTTGTATCTCATGAAAGCGGGCCATACTTGTGTATGTAAAAATACAGACGCCAGCACATCAACCTACCTCAATCTGTAAAATTTCTTCAGTTTCAACATTATCAGAATAGTAAAAAAGGTTCGATTGTTAAAATTTGTCAGATTTGGGTAGGTTGACTTGCTGCCGTACGTAAATGCACACATAACCTTAGGCCATGAGACTTCATGCAATGCAACTGTTCTTGCAACAAGACTACCATTATAAAACACAAAGGTATTTGAACTACTAAAATTCCCGAAGGCTGAAACTTTCAGAGTAATTGCTTGCCTATACAAGGCAGCTTATGGCCAGTTTCCGCTATTTCAGTTAGCACGTATGTGTACACACGATGTTAAAACAATCCCTTCCATACATTAAACTTGGTGAACGTGACTACAGCGCCCTCTAGCGGCCGACCAATTAAAACTAAACTAATCAACATCACGGCTGCTGGAGGAAATGCAATATTTGTTGATAATTAAACAAAGTATTGGTTTACGTTTTATTCGTAATGAAAACAGTGTACGATTGATTTAATAAGCGGTGAATTGTAAGAAGTGTTAGTTTTATATTTCTTGTAATAATCTTATTGTAAGATTCCTCTTACCTGGTTTTTGAGTCATTTTGAATGTAGACTACACTTATTTGATTTTAATGTATTAAAAACTTACATTTAGAAATAAAGGCATGTTGAAACTTAGAAGCTTATCAAGATGGCGAAAATATCCCACAGAACAATTTAAACTAAACTGACTAACACAACATTAAGTAAAGGTCTTTCTTAGCAAACGTTCGAGACGAAAACCGAGTGTTTAAAAAATAAATTCTATTAAAAAAACTAGAACAAATTCACATCAAGTGATATTACGAGCTACGTAAGGACACATTAAAATCTTCATTTTTGATATAAGAATATAAAAAATGTAAAGAAAAAATACAATTTCAGTAGGTTTATTAAAGTTTATACTTGCTTCGAATTTTTGTGATACTTTTCTAAACTGATAAGAACAACCTAAGATGTACGAAATGTTCTTTTTGAATACTAAACTGCATTAAATCTCTTTTATCTGAATAAAATATTTTTATCTGCTTTTTATTTCTTGTTTACTTCGTCTGATGATCGTAAGCGTCAATTCACACCGAGACGCGACGCGACGCGACGCTGCACGCAGATTTTACATAGAGCGACTCAAAATATACTTTATTCACTACGCGAAAGGATACACATTTAATTGTGAGAATTCAGATACGTCGCGCTGCACCTCGAGACGCCGCGCGGCGCCGCGCGGCGCAGCGCGGCGCAGCGCGACGCATCTTGATGCAGCGGTGACGCGCGGCGGGCAAGATCGGTGCTGCATCTCGTGATTTGCTTTGTTTTTAAGATACGTCTCGCGACGCCGCGAGGCGTCGCGCTGCACCGCGCGGCGCCGCGCGGCGTCGCGCTACATCAAAGCCGCGTCGCGTCTCGGTGTGAATTGACCCTAATCGCGACTATCAGATACAAGGCCGTTACCAAGAATTTTAACCAATTTATCTGTCTTCAATAGGATCAGCTGGACACAGAATTTTTATTCCATGTTTTATCTGATTTGATTAGATCGAGTTCAATCCCTACTAATATTATAAATGCGAAAGTAACTCTGTCTGTCTGTCTGTTACGCTTTCATGCCTAAACCAGTGAGTTAATTTTGATGAAATTTGGTACAGAGATATAATAGACCGTGAGGAACAACATAGGCTATTTTTTATCCAGATGCGGGAAATAGTTCCCTCGGGAAGCGGGCGAAGCCGCTGGCAGAAGCTAGTCTTAAATATATTAGAAAAATTAAAATTACATGATTTATTAATCGTTTTATAGAGGCATAGTATTGAGGCATCAGGTTACCCAGGAAACTGAGTTGAAGAGGTCAGATGCCGCTGCATATAAAACATGGTACTTAACTGTACCTGGCTAAGACTGGCAGCCAGTCTCAACATAGATTGGAAAAAGTCTAAGGAGTTAATGGAGTTTCTTGCCCGTTCTTCTCTATACGAAGTTACTTTTGGAAAGGGTAAATAAAATCAATCTTTGTTGTATTTTTGACATTCATAAGTGCTAATAAAGGCCTAAATGAAATACATGATTTAACTTGAACTTTACCTATGTAGCCAGAGGCATAATTCAGTAGAATTAATATATAGAGTAACAAAATGTAAACCAAACACTTTTTGTTAGAGACCTCATTTTTTCTCGATCTTGGAGATGCACGTTGTACAATGTGGTACGCATAACGTTTAACCTTTCGCCTGTCTCATTGGAGTCTCCCACAAGGTAACACTAAATTACATCTTCTATCGTAACTACATCATCTTCTTCATTCTAATTACGACCTTGTTCTTGTAGCAATAAGGTTGCTTCTTAAAAAATGTTGAGAGGTGTTGTACGATTGTTTATTGAAAGGATTTCAGGCCTGAGACCCACGTGGTGTGACACATGTTAGGACCATCGCATCTCGGGCCGACCCGGGAGACGGAGATAATACAATTTAGGGGAAATTTGTCTTTTTCTAAATGGATTTTGAATTCCATCTTTCTGTATGTTTTAAGGAATCATCATTTAGTGGCAAAAAGTCAGGTTTAGCTATATAGGTAGTTCTTGAATATTTTTTTGTTATATTGATATTAGTAGCTTGAATTTATTTTTTTCTTTAATAGAGGATGTATAATTGTATATCAATATCATAATTATGTTATGTGTGGATTATTATTTTCTTGTGCATATTTTGTGACAAACCTACGGTATGCTTCATATTTGTTTGTACCGTATACAGGCGTGAATTAAACTCACTCTCAATTTGACGAGAAAAAACTACTAAGATAACCGAAACTGCATGTAACTTAAGCACACTAATACGCTTTAAATACCAATTCACACATTTAGCAACATAATCCCTATAAAATGAATCATCAATGTCCGTATAGCGAAAAAAGTTAATTATCACAAAACAAAATTCACTCCAATACGACAAGAGTCAATGAATCAGAAATTCTCATGAATTCTAAGCGGCGCGGGCGCATACACGTGTTGCGCACATTTTGAGAAACCTCCCCGCGACCCGGCCCTCCGTAGCACCTACCCCGCTAAGGGAACCACTGAAAAAATCCGACCACAACAGTTCTTACAAAATTATGACCCTTATTCTTATACCGTCAGAGTTTAAACTTGCATGCAATGAGCGTTTGGCTAACGGTATCCGAAGGGACATTATTTTTTCTTGACATTATTTGATGTGGGTCGTTGACCTCTTTATTTGGCACATATTTTGTCTTACTTTTCTTTGTGATATTATATTTGTTCTAATTTACTCAGCTCAAACCCATAAAATCATACATATAACTCCTTCATTTTGTGACACTAACTGAATTTATCACTTCAATAAAACTTGCAAGGATTTCTCAATTCTTGCTTTCTTGCAAATAATCATAGATGATGTACCAAAATTACAGAGTATTTTGATATCAAAACTGAATTCAAGATTGAAACAATCGTTTTCCTATGACGCAAAAATCGAAGATCGTTTGCTATCGCATTTGTATAATGTGCGTACACTGAGAGATAAATTTTAGCAAGCAGGGAAAAACATTGAGCAATCTTTACTCACACAAACGAAAAATAATATAATATAGAATCTTAAAGACATCTCCGTTAAAATTAATATCGATTGTCATATCTATTGATATGATTCTTCTCGATAAAGTTATCATAAAACCTAAAAAAGCCTCAGAATTTATCTCATATTGATTAGATTTCGTTTTTCCCGGCTCCAATATCCAGTTTCAATTGTGCCTTAAAGAAAGCAACATGTTATTGTCCGTAGGTGTATATTTTGCGCTGGTAGCACTGTCTACAAGCCAAATGGCGCCTATAGTGTCGATATCACAAGGTGTCGTGATAGGATCTCTGTCATCGACGGGGAACTACTATGAGTTTCATGGCATACCGTATGCTGATTCTACTTCAGGCGTCAACAGATTCAAGGTAGGTGAATTATATGTCTTCAGATTAAATATGAATGTGTTTTTTGTTCTGACTTCAAAGTTGCAAGTTAGATAGGGTTACACACGCATTTTTTTTCCATTCTACCCTTGAAACTTTTGGAAAAATGTATATGGTCTGAATCTAGATATAAAAGAAACAATAATCCATCTATTTGGACGTATTAATATTATTAACATGAAATTATTTTTGCAGGCACCAAGACCCGCCCCGTCGTTTCAAAATGCCTTCGTAGCCAATAGAAAAGACATAAAATGTGTTAGATCTCTAGGAGTTGGCTATGAAGGTACCGAAGATTGTTTGGTAGCAAATGTCTATACACCTGTTGTAGATAGTACCAAAAATCTACCTGTTATGGTTTGGATTAAAGGTAGAGAATTTGACCAACCAACTGAGCCACCGATATCTTTCCGTAACTTTGTAGAAAAGGATGTTATTGTAGTGACTCTGAACTACCGTGAATCAGTTCTAGGGTTCTTGTGTCTTGGAACTGAAACTGCTCCTGGTAATGCTGGGTTGAAAGATATAATTGCTGGATTAAAATGGGTTAAAGCTAATATAGGTCCGTTTGGAGGTGATCCCAATGATATAACCTTATTTGGGCATGGCAGTGGAGCAGCTGCCGTTGACTTGGTAACCATGTCCCCCAGCGCAACTAATTTGGTTCAAAAAGCTATCGTTCAAAGTGGAAACGCAATAGCTCCATGGGCCGTATCTCGAGATAACTTGAAATATGCCCTTGAAGTAGCTGAAGCTCTTGGACATGAAGTTACAAGCATTCAGCAGTTATCAGATATATTTACAAGAACTAGTCTCGCAGCTTTGATGGGGGTTATTAACGAGCTTGATTTAACAGATAATTCATTGGCTTTCTCTCCTTGTGTGGAAAGAGTGGGGTTGCCTGGTGTAGAAACATTTTTGACTAAAACTCCTGCCGAAATTATACGTACAAATGAATTCCTCCAGATTCCTATGATACTTGGTTATGTCGATAATGAGGGTACCATCAGGTCTGAAGAGGCATTAGAGGGTGATTGGCTCCAGAGAATGCAAAATTCCTTCACGGATTTCTTACAACCCGATTTAAAATTTGAAACTAGTGCTCAAGAGACGGCAGTAGCTCAGAACATAAGAACATTCTACTTTGCAAACGATCCGATTGATTTGACCAGCGTTGACGAATATGTAGATTATATTGGTGACACAATGGTGCTGGTTTCAACTATTAGGGAAGCTAGGAGCAGAGCTGCTGCTTCTGCGTCACCAATTTACTTATATCAATTTTCATATAGAGGCACTCTCGGACAACCATTCGTTGCACCTATTGATGTCGAATCTGCTGCTCATAGTGAAGAATTAGCTTATATGTTCTACGATAACCCTCCTGAAACGACTCCTGTTAGAGACCTTAGCATTGGAGACATTCTCGTGGAGAGGTGGACTAATTTTGCTAAAACTGGGTAAGCTGGTTTTTACAATATTAATTTCATACTTTCGCGAAAGCATTGACTATTTTCACTCAACTGTACGAGTATGTCATGGCGCATATTTTTCTCATATAAATATAATAACGCCTATAAACGTTGTGTTTTATATTATGAACTTGATGTATCTTGGGCTCTGTCTGCTAGACACCTCACAGAAGAATCTGTGACAAGACGTTTATCACGAAAGTGTAAATAAGACTTCTACGTATGTAAACCTAATTGGTTATTATTTGTTCACAGTAACCCAACAACTACATTATCGCAAATAACTTGGACCCCATATACAAGTTCACAGGCAAACTACATTCGCGTACTTTCCAATGAGGAAATAGAGCAGGTGGAATCAGCAACATTCGAAGTAGTGTTACAAAGGCCTCATCCAGATACCATAACGTTCTGGGACCAGATTTATGAAACTCATTTCTTGGATGCCCAAAGCAATTGGGATATTATTATCAGAGATGAAGATGATGATGACTCTGGGAACGGGGATAGTGGAAACGATGATAATGGAAACGACGATAATGGGAACGACGATAATGGAAACGACGATAATGGAAACGATGATGTTGGAGGTGATGACGGAGGCGATGATGATGACAATAATTCCGCTTCTACCAACATTGGATACACCTTCCTGATAGTCTGTTTATTCACGATGCTGAACAAGATCCATTCTTCTCAGATGCTATTGTAAAAAACTGCTTAGTAGACCTAGTGCTACAGATGCTGTTTTTTTTAAAAACTAAATTTATATTTTCAGCCTTCTTTGGATTTTGTACAGAAATCCATATCAAGGACATTTAAGTTATCTTTAATAATTATAATTATTTATAATAATTTTATTATTATTTTATAAATAGTTTTAGCTGTAAGAGTTTGTTTTTTAAGGTAATAAAAATATGATGCTACCTCCATAGTGCAGCATTATCAAAGTATCATATTTGCAAGCTTTTTACAATAAGAGTACATCCGTTTTATTAGCCCTAAAGTGTAACTTTAAAGCATTCTTAAACATTTTGATTTGTAAATAATAATATAAAGCAATAAACCCGTAAAGACCAGTGACTTTGTATCATTATTTAACATGTCCTTTATGATAAACTTCTAGAATAAGATGACGTTATCATTTTCAGATAAAATTGATTCTCTCAGATTATTATCGATAGGTACGTACTATGAAACTGATACGAGCTTCATACCATCGCAATAAATTTTTGGTAACTTTCGTTTTAATAAAGATTATTATTGGTATTTCCCATCAAAATACGTGACGAGGAAAAATCATACAGTATAAAAAATATTTTAGAAGTAACGCTGTTGCCTATATATTTTTAAGTTGATTATCTGAACTGAACAAGAAACCAGTTGAGGTATCCAGTAAGTAGTTAATAAAATTCAATGTTAATTGCTCAATACCAAAGTTTTTAACGAATCCTTACTTAAAATTATACATGCGAAAGTAACTCTGTATGTCCTGATTTCGCTCCAAAACTCCTGAATTAAGCCAACACATATATCCTAAATAAAGCCAGGGAAAGGACATCTCTTGTGTTTACCCGAGTGCGGGAACTAGTCCCCTCAAAAGCGAGTTCAACCACGGAAAAATAGTTAGCAACTATCAACCCTGAAATCAAGTAGTAGAATACAGAACATATACTTCTTCATCATAATATAGAAAATAAAGTACCAGGGCGTTAGAAGTTGCGTGGAGGTGCAAAGTTCACGGGTCGAGCCGTCCGTGTCGAGTCCCCGAGGTCAACTGCAACTGCAACGTGGGCTGATAATGTCACCTGGATGTTTTTAGCGTAGACCAGAGCAGACATTTGAATTCACAAAGGTAACTGATATTTCAAAACACGTGTACGAAAAGTTTTCATTGTACCTCATATAGCAAGTACCTTTAGCACCAAAGAGCAAAATCGACATTATAACCGCACCTACAGGTTTTTGTGGCACGTAGTAAAACTGAGCGTATGCGCGCTACAAATTCTGGGCGGCAAAAATCTGTCGCTCGCTTTCAAACGTCATCTTTTCAACGTGAGTTGTAAATGTTTTACATAAAGCCTGTAAGACTCGAGCAGAAAATGCTGGTATGAAAACGCTGATAGGACTAATGACACTTTTGCAGTCATTTTCTTTTTCTAAGCGCATTTTTAACATCACTGAATTTAGCCTGAAGTTAGAGATATCAGATCAGCCTCGATAATTCTCCCCTTCATACATTTTCTCAGCAGCTGAGCTATCATGACAATAATTGTTTTGAAAATAGTAGATAGACAATTGAAGTTGGTTACTAACCAGTAACGGCTGAATCAAGCCTTCAAATAAGACGTAAGAAACAAAGTTATAAATAACATAATAACGAGCTACTTGAAGCGTGATTGTTTCATTAAAATTCGAGCTAAGTGTGTTTATCACGGCATGGTGAACATAACGTTGGAAGCTATAAATTGCAGATTTGCAGGCCTCCTGTGGCCCCCACATCTGTTTCTGCATTGTGCGTGATGTAAACAGTATTTGCATTTGATTTAGTTTTTGTGTTATGGCTGGGAGAAGTTTAGACTTCAGAATACGTAAAACTTCTTCAGGCGTAAGAATTCTGCTAGTCGTTTTATCAATTGGAATAGAAGTAGCAGTTTTTATTGCGCCTATCTCGTCTCTCTGATATGGTGCCTATGTAGGCACCATATATAGCTTCTAAGCCATAAATGTGAAAGATCTTTTGTTTCAGTTTCGTAATTGATGCGAACATATTTATTTACATAGCATGATCATTCCAATACGAATTATAAAGGCGAAAACCTTTGTTGGAGGATAGCACGTAAATAAAGCGAATACATGAGAATAATATAAATCTATGTCCCCGCACAGGGATAGAAGGTATATATTATACTGTAGCAGTTCTCTCAGTGTATCAGTAAAATTGAGGGCTGAAGAATTTTTTTTATGTTCTCCAGAAAAATCAAACACCAACTCAAAGTATAAATTAAGTCATTATTATAATTATAATATTGTGCGGATCTGAATCACCAGCTCGTGTTACTCGTCACTCGGTAACCTGCACAAGGTGCGTCGGATGTGGAGCCACATGGCCTGCTGGAGCCGGCTGAGGCACGCCCGCGCGCTAGCAACTTGTGAACGTGCCTTAGAAGTTATGTTCGCCTGGTACTTTTAGTTGTATGTAATGATATTTATCACCCGTTTCACAGGTTCCAGATAAAGCACTAGATAGCTATCTGACAGATTGATGCTGCCCTAAAAAGGAGTCACAATCAAAAACATTTATATCGTATTATCCGACAAATAGCGATCTAGAACTTTAACTGGAACCTCTGAAATGGGAACTTAATGTTTTGTTTAATTGATAGATAGGTAAATGTTCCTGGTAGTCGTTTTAAGTTTTTTTCTTCTGGCTAAAAAAGTTTGCATAATTTTATTTCGATGTATTAAAGTACGCTGGTTTTCATTACTTTGCATGAATCCTAAGGAATCTAAAGGATTAAGTTTAAAAGAAATTATGAATAAAAAGATTATGTTTCTGGCTGTCTTTTTAAGCCAGGTATTTCGGAGATTTTTTTTTGATGTTGGAAATATTACAGGTATCGAACAACACAAAAAGTTTGCAATGAACTAGTAGTAGGTACAAAAAAGTTATCATAAAGTATATTACATTTATTTAAGCAAGTAAAAAAAATATATTTCATAATTTAAATATCTGAAAATGGCCGATCGTATATTCACCGTGAGTCTTATCCATACTAAGCTATTGAGGGAACTCTGAGTAACATTAAAAATGTTTGGGGGCACGTGTGCAGCAATTTGAGATGAATGCAAGAGTGGCCGCACCTAATGCTTTGCCAGCCGGTAATAAATATTGTTACATTACATTACCGAGGGATATGGTGATTAAATGCACTTGGGGGCAATAAAAATGGGACAATATATATTTATTATATTTTATGGGGCATCGGGTTGCCGAAATTGAAGAGCTCGTGGCTAAGTCAAAGCCGCGCGGATCGGTCGATCATAAGGTTAAGCAACGCTTGGCGCGGTCGGTCCGTGGATGAGTGACCATCTTGTCATAACGAGGTTCTTCCGTGTTTCGGAAGGCACGATAAACTGGTAGGTCCCGTTGACCTGTCATTTGAACATCTTTGGCAGTC